>PVLC010048296.1:0-10773 GCA_004027655.1 Graphiurus murinus
AGAGGAGAGGAGAGGAGAGGAGAGGAGAGGAGAAACATTCTTATACAAACTCTCCAGTACTCTTTCTCTTGAAGATGATTTCTGGGACTGAGGTTCTGGTAGCAGTCAATGTTATATGGCTTCATTATAGGCAAATTTATGTTCTGTCTTAATGTTCATTACTACTGATGTCACCTACTGAATGACTTCAGAAGCTAAATGTGACATCTGTTAGAGATTCAAGTCTTACACCTACATCTAACCAGCTTTTTGTAGGCCACACATATTCCATTTTTTTAAATGATGAAGTGGGGTCTGTGACTCTTTTCTAGTAGTCATGAAAGTATTATCTTAGAATTATATTTTCTTCAAGCAGCAGGAAAATTTCACCTTCAAGATACTTTTGGTATCCTAAGATCCTATTATTTGAAATAGGTAACGTTCTACACAGCTCCCCCAGTCTACTAAATCTGACAGGAAAAATGGGGTTAATGTAACATGGATTATCAATTTTGGAGCATTTTATCACCCATAAAAGACACCCTGTCCCATTAGTATTCATTTTCTATTCTCCCATCCCCATAGGCCCAGGAAACCACTAATCTACCTTATCTCTAGATTTGCCTATTCTGGACATTTAGAATAGGTGGAATCATAACAACATGCAGTCTTTTGTAACTGGCTTCTTTCACTTGGGAAAACATTTTCAAAGTTCATTCAAGTAGTACCATATTTCAGCTCTAATTTTTACAACATAATTTGCAAAAATCTCTTCCATTCTGTGAATTAACTTTTCACTTGCTTGATAGCATCCTTTGCAGCATACAAGTTTTTAATTTTGATGTAGTTCAACCTTTAAAAAATACTTTGTTTTGTTACTTGTGTAAGAATCCATTGTTTAAGCCAAAATCATGAAGGTGTACACCTATGTTTTCTTCTAAGAGTTTTATAGATTTAGCTCTTAACATTTAGGTCTCTTACCCATTTTGGTTTAATTTTTTACTTAGGATGAAAGTTTGGTCCAAATTCTTTCTTTTGCATGTGGATATGCAATTGTCTCAGCACTATTTGTTTGAAAAACTATTGTTCCCCATTAGGTTGTCTTTGTAGCCTTATTAAACATCAATTGACTACTGAGATAGATCCAGCTCTAAGTAACTAGAAAATGTAAAGAACTCTAGGTCCACACTCAGGTGACTCAGCAGTAAGTCAACTTTCTTGCCAGTTCTTCAGGTATTACTGAGGTCAACTGTACCCTGAACACCACAAAGCAAGGAGTTGTGACTCTTTGTGCGTTCAAAAAGAGCTCTAATGATGTGCCTCAGGAAACTGCCTTTCAAATATTATGGATGGCTTGAATGGGGATGCCTGTTTATTAAACTTTCAGGGAATTCAAAGATTAAGAGAGGTATTCAATACTACATGTAAATAAATCAGAATATTCTTAACAGAGGTATTCAATACTACATGTGGTATAAATAAAAATATTCTTCCTAGGTAAGAAAACAGAACCGAAATAAACAAAATGAAGGCATATTGGGATAAATAGGAATGCTTCACTTAAAAACATAATTTTGAAAGTATTGGAGATAGGAAATTTGCCTGAAGGTTTTAGCTAATAGAATTATAGTTTCTAGGTTTGGTGGTGGATAGTCCCCTGGTACTCTGACATAGTTCTTCCATATGCTCAGGGAGATCCTTATGCAAACCCTGAAATCCCTTTGATAGCACCATGTAATTACTTGGCAAGAAGATTAGACAACTAATAGGTTTTTACCATTTTTTTCTGAGCAAGGTACCCCAAGGCCTAAGTGTTCCTAATAAGAAGCAAGACACACACACACACACACACACACACACACACACACACACACACATGCATATATAGAGAGATGGATCAATGAATAGATAAATAGATAAGAAATAAACACACACAGATAAATGTACAATTTCTGAAGCACCTCATTATTGTTTGATCCTAAAAGTTTTGGGTGAAGAGTACTCTGTCTCTGCATATTTTTCTTGCTCACTCTTTTAATATATATATGTGTGTGTGTGTGTGTGTGTGTGTGTGTGTGTGTGTGTGTTAGAAAAATATATGGATAGATTATATATAGATTATATATATGGATTTATATAAAAATATCTATATATAGATTAGAAAAATCTTTTAAACCATACAATGTTGAGAAAAGATAAAATGAAAGCCTGTCCTTAGAAGTTATTATAGTCCCTAGATTTCTATTCTATAAAAAGTTACTAGATGTATCCAGAGCATTCTTTCCACCTCTCTCTAACACCTCCGCCATCCCAGGGTAGTTGTCTGGCATTTCCCTAGGAGTCCTGGAATGAGGTCTTGAGCATCGCTCTCTATCTTGTGGCCTTGTTGTTAGTCTCAGGGAGCTGGAACTACTTGAATCGCTGAAAATTTCACACTTTTAGACACGGTGTCCAGATTCAGTGTGATTAACTCTAAAGTTATCCCTAATAGACGTGAAGGGAAAATACAGCCCTGAGGAGCCCCTGCCTTTTGTATCCTTTGCTGAAATTATAATATAGTGTTGAATTGAATGTGGAGACATTAGAATAATACTAACAAACTAGACCACAATCAAGAATAGGCCCAAGAGATTGTAAGAGATAGGAAGCATGTCAGATGAAGAATTTCTAAAAAAATCAAATAAGATGGTCCAGCATAGGGAAGAAAAGACTGAGAAAAATATGATAGATATATTCAAATGTTAGAGTAGCTATCATGTTTTATAGAAGAATATAAATTTTTTTACTTTCTGATTCTGGATAGCAATATTAGGAACAATAAACAGATGGTATTTTTACTCAGATTAATAAAGAGCATTCTAGTAACTACAACTGTAGAGCCAAAAAGTAAAATAAAAAGATCTGCTTTTTTGAAGCATGAACATAGCTTACCTCTCTAAAGTGAAAATTGAATGCTCAGGGATTGGGGATACTATAAAAGAGATAGGGGAGATGATAGGTCAATATTTCTTCCAAATCTAAATGTCTATAATTCCCTGAATCCATTATTGCCATAAAACTATAGGCACTTGGCACTAAACATAGGTTCCCCGCTTCTCAATAACTCAAGAGACCCAGTCACACCATTCTGCTTTGCTCTACTCCGGAATATAGAGCTGGGCATCCCTTTTCTTATGCAGCCACAGCTATATTATTCCTGGCTTCTCTCCACAATGGAATCAAAGCCTCTTCCAACTTTGTTCTTAAAACTAGAACACCTGGCTTTTGGTTTTGCATTGCATTCATTGGAAACACCTATTTTATTTTATTTAAAAACTGAACATGTATTGAAACGTGTCCTTCTTTTTTCCTTCCATTTGCAAAGCCCTTTCCTTTGACCATGTTTTGGAGGCCTACTGGTTAGTGATGAATACCCATTTTGACCTATTCAGTCCCCCCACCACCACCAAGTGATGCAGCTCAGCCTAAACATGGGAAGACAGATCCATGGAAGGATCCATCTGCTGGAGGAGCGCAGATGATGGGGAAAATAGATCATGTGCTTCTTTCTGAAATATGTTATTGGATGAAAAGAAAATACTACAGTAGAACATCTATTTTAAAATTATATCCTGGCCAGGTGTAGTGGCACACGCCTGTAATCCCAGTAATTGGGAGACTGAGACAGGAGGATCACAGGTTCAAGGATAGTCTCATCAGTCTAGTGAGCCCCTGTTTCAAAATAAAAATAAAAAATAGATCTAATATATAATATAATAATACTGTATAATATAATAGATATTATACAGTATTATATAATACTGTATAATATAATAGATATTATACAGTATTAGATATAATATATATAATAGATATAATATATATCAATTCAGACCAACAATGTCAAATGTTAAATCTAAAAGTGATGCTTCTCTCAAAAACATTATTATTCAAATATGTTCAGTCTCAAATCATATCTATATACATACTTTTTGTCATTAGTTTACATGCATATATATAAACTGTGTGTGTATACACACACGTGATCTTGCTCACACAGCTACTTCTGGCAATTTAGTAACGGGAAGACTTTCTCATAATAGTCTGTAAAATTTGAGATGGCAGCCTTTATATTTTGATAAATTGTAAATAACTCTAGCTCTAGTCTTTTCCTGCTTGCACATGCTTCTCTCTTCAACATGCCACACTAAATACAGTTACAGATTCTCACCAGGAAAGAAGAAACTCTACTTATTTTTCAGCACTCGTTATCATGAAAACATAATGAAAAACATTGTGTTTCTGATATGGGAATCAAAGCCACATACTGGTACATGTCCCTCAAAGGATGTGGTTGGAAGGCGAATGTTAGTTTGTCACGTTCCTCCCTCTTTCCGCTGAAAAAGCGTTGAGTAAGAGACATTTTACATCTCTCAGCTGATGAAAGAGGAAAAGTTGGCATGTCCTAGGCAATTAATCTCAAGGGGTGGGTGGAAGTTTAGATAAAAGGCTCAAATGATTTTCTCCTTTAATCTGAAGACAGGCTCTACAGAAATATTTGTAATTCATAAGGCATGAGCCGGAGAGAAGATAATTCTTTGAAATATGAGAGTGTAAATATGCACCATCAGTTTAATGGTTCCCCTAAAAGTGGAAATATTTTTTAGAATGCTCAGGGAAAGCAGCAAGGCAAGGTGCGAAAGACAATTGACAAGACCAGGCCCAGCAACTTAGTGAGACTCCCAGAAGCCTAACGAGACCCAGTTTCATGTGTGTGTCTGTATGTTTGTGTGTGTGTGTGTGTGTGTGTGTGTGTGTGTGTGTGTGTGTGTTTTCCTGGGGATTGAACCACCCAGGGGCCTTCTATCTCTGAGCTACATCTCCAGCCCAATTTTATTTTTGATTCTGAAACAGGGTCTCACTAAGTTGTAGAGGGCCTCACTAAGTTGCTGAGACTGGTCTTGAACCTGCGATCCTTTTGTTTCAGCCTCTCAAATACTGAGATTACAAGTGTGCACTATCCCACCTGATTGAGACCCTGTTTCAAAACAAAAACTAAAAAGGGATAGGGGTGTAGCTTGCTTGGAGGTAGAATGCCTCTGAGTTCAATTCCCAGTCCTCCCTGCCCCCTGCTACACACACACACACACACACACACACACACACACACACACACACACGAGAATTGAATTCTAGTCCTAATACTGATAACACAGAGCTTTGTGATGGAGAACAGATCCCTTAACTCCAGTGATCCATGTTTTTTTTTTTTCATTTTTAAAACAGATGTTCTAAATGTCATAGCATAGAATTATTGAGAACATTTAATAAATTAATATCTAAAATTAATTAATACCTATAAGGTGATGGACGTACTACTTATACTCTATAGGCATTTTCTTACCTTCTGTTAAAGAAATAAATTTATTACAATAGGAAATAAGGTTGCAATTCAAACTCTTATTTGTGACATTTTAAAAATTAAAAATGATCACTTCTAAAGATAACACATGCATTTGTGGTTTAAACCAAAAATAATAGTGTATAGTTTTCTGTGTGTGTGAATTTACAAATATATACAGATGTTCATGCTCATACATACTCTTCATTTAATAAACAGAAATATACTACCACTCAGAAACTATTGAAGATGTACATATGACTGTCTTTTAATTTCCCTGAACCATCACATCACAAACTTGGTAAGTTTGTACTATGATATACAGAATTTCATACCACAAAATCCCCAGTCCCTCTGGAAGCACAGAGAGCTCCCATCCTGCTCCACGGGAACAGGCTTCCTAGGCAGTTCCCCTGAAAAGGAGGCCATCGAACTCTGCAAAGAAGCCCTTGGGAAGCTTCCCCTGCTAATAGGGCCCACATCTGGGTGAGTTTCTACCTTAAATAATGTCAAACTAGTCTATATAACCTAAAAACCCATAACTAGGCATAGCTTTGTAGAAGGAATGTTAGAATCATTTTCATTGTAGAAGCCTTTTACCTCCTTGGTTAGATTTATTCCTAGGTATTTTATTGTTTTCAAGGTTAATGAGAATGGAATTGTTTTCTGGATTTCTTTCTTACTGAATCCATGATTGGCATATAGAAAAGCTACTGATTAGGTAGTCTAGGGGAAGGGGGAAGAGGGAGGATCGATGAAGGAATCCCTTCCATTGACATTACAGACATGTGTGAGAATACCAATGCCCATCTCAATACCTATATGGGGAAAGGGGAGAGGGGAGAGGGAGCTGGGGAAAGTCCACCAAGTGCTGTGTGCATGTATGTCACCATCACTACGAACTGCATTATGATGTGAGACTAGAATACACTAATAAAAGTAAAAACAAAGAAATGTTAGAATAAGAGCTGTTTAGAAGGCTGCAGAAAGGGGAGTCTTTGCTTCAGTCTTGAGGACATTACTTAATTTCTCTGGACTTTCATTCCCTACTTGAGATGGTTAATTTTAGGTGCCACCTTGACTGAGACATGGGATACCAAGATAGGTGGTGTGTTTCCAGAAGACACTGGCACTTAAATCAGTGGATTGAGTGAAGAAGATGCACTCTCACCCAGTGTAGGTAGGTACCACTCAATCAGTTGAGGATCCAGATAGAACAAAAAGGCAGAGGAAAGGAGAGTTTGCTCTCTCTTCTGGAGCTGGGACCCCCTTCTTCTCCTGCCCTGGGACCTCAGGGACTTGAACCAGCAGTGCTGTCAGGTTCTCAGACCCAGACCACACCTCCAGCTTGCCTGGTTCTCAGGCCTTCAGACTTGGCCTGACCTAGGCCACCAGCTTCCCTGGTTCTCCACCTCCAAACAGCATATTGTGGGGTTTCTCTGTCTCCATATTGTGTGAGCTAATTCCTACAATAATCCCTTCTCATATGTCTATATTTGCATGTATATCTATATAATATCTATCTATCTATCTATCTATCTATCCATCTATCTATCATGTATTTATGGTACACTGTGTATTTATGGTACACTGCAAGTACTCAATAAAGTAAATTTTTTTTAAAAAACATTGGTATTGAGGATTGAACCCAGGGATATTCAACCTCTATTTTATTTTTTATTTTGAAACAAGTTTTCACCAAGTTGCTGAGGGCCTCGCTTAGTTGCTGAGACTGGGCTTGAACCTGTGATCCTCCTATCTCAGCCTCCCAACTACTGGGATTACAGGCATGCACTCTGATGACAGGCTAAAATAACTCTTTTTAAATTTTATTTTTAAGGGGAGAATTGGTACCAGGTATATCCAACTCAATATCCAAAAGTAGCTGTACTTGGGTTGTAAAAGCAAAGTAGAGAAGGTCTACACCTGTGTGGAGCCAAAGTTATTCCTGGCCCACTGACAGGCCACTTACAGAGGAAAATCCCCTTTAACAGACAAGATGTCTACCACTTGAAGATATTCCCAGATTTAGAAGCATCAGCAGCCCATTTTTGTAGTTTTTATTTCCTAAAAACAAGCCAAGACATGGAGATAACTTTTACTCAATAGCATTTACTGAAAGTTAACATTTTTTTTACTATATTCCGGGATTTTGGTAAATAGTAATGGAAAATCTGGTTGTGCATCCCTTCCATGCTTTACGATAGAGATGGATTTTTCCTTCAACTTTTTCTTTAAGCAAAAGGAAGCTTCCTAAATGGGCCTAGTCTGTGTTTTAAATAAAAACTACCCCAATTTAACATCCATTGGAAAAGGGTAGTTAAGCAATTGAGGGATTCTTCTACTGTATTTTTCCAGATGATGACTCAAATCCAGGTCTCTTTAGATGAATCCAAGACTGTGAGAGAAAAGAAGGCTCTGCAGATGCCTTCTTAAAATAGGAAAAAGTCCAATAAAAACCAATGATCTAACAACAAACAACTGCCAATTCTGTGTCATTGAATCATCTTCCATGGGGAAGTGTTTGGATTTCATTAGGCTTTTAAGAACCACAGGCTGATTTATTATTTTAATTTTTATTTTCTTAGTGGGTTGTTCTGAAACTTCACATTATTAATCTGAGGAATAAAATACCAAATAACCTATAATTTCCTGGATGAGTACAGTAATGGTGATAATAATAATCACAGAAGGCTCTCACATTTATTTATATCAACTGAGCTCCAAGGTGGTACAAAAATCACCCTGCAGACTATTAATCACCTTCCTTCTACTCCATCTCTGATATCTGCTTGCATTCTGATCTCTTACAGCCCCATGATATTCAACTCAGATCCTACATGTAGACTCAGCCTCCTTCTAACATTGATTGTTCAAATCTTTACATATTTTTGTTCTTTGATGATATTTTTCCTGATCACTTGTTATGCAATTTTTAAGAATGTCATCATAAAAATCACTTCTGAAAATAGATTAAATAAAGGTACATTAGGAAAATAATGTTTCTTATTTCAGGACATTGATCAAAATGGGAAGTCTTAAGTACTATTTGAGTTTATGTTTTCTCCAATTAGGAAACAGTCTGTTTTACATGTCTTCAATTACTGGTTCTCCAAATGGTTGTGTACTGACATTAGTACAATCCTACTTTCTCAGTGAAGAAAGATGATAAATTAAATTATCACACAGTTTTGGAGAAAATCTCTATAAAGTCCTTTTACTCAAAGAATAAAGACCTCAAAGGGAAGTCTGCTGTGCCCAGTAGTCGGAACAGCCTAATTAATTACCACCTCATGTCTTAGGAGATGAAGAACTTACATTATTTTTGTTGTCATTTTCTTTATTTCTTTTTTTTTTTTTTTTTTTTTGCGGTACTGGGGACTCAACCCAAGGGGCTTTCTATCACCAACCTACACCCTCCAGCCCTTTTTTATTTTTTATTTTGACATAGGGTCTTCTAAATTACCACACACTGACGTCAAACCTGTGATCCTCTTGTGTCAGCCTCCCAAGTACACTGGGCTTACAGGAGTGCACCACCATGCCTGGATATTTTTGTTTTTTCTATGCAACAATATCACAGCTACTAGATAGAGTACTGCAGAGAATACTGAACACATAGATTTATGGAGCTTTCCATCTGTCAGTCTGATGCAGGTGAAAGTCTGGGAAAGTGTTCTTCAAATTTTTAAAAACTTTGACCCAAAGTGGAAAACACATTTTATCTAGACTCCAATACACACAGGCACACAATCACTACTAACACTAAGGTTTAACGAACTGAAATCCTCCTGGGTATGAAATATGAGTGTGCTTGTTGTGTTTAAGGTATAACAAGGGGTCAGTTTGGCTGAAGCAGCATGAAGGGAGGTAGAAGGGACCACGTCAGAGGCACAAAGGAGTCCTGGTCATGGAGGTTCTCTTAAGCCATTGTAAGGTTCTCAGCTTCTAGTCTAAGTGTGTGCTGGGGGCTTCTGAGGGGCTCTTAGCCAAGGAGTGATCATTTCAACAGGATCATCCTAGTTGCTGCATCACAAATAGCCTAATGGAGGCCAACTATGGAGGCCAGGAGACCATATGGGTAAGATGAAAGAGAAGCATATTTGGAAGAAGAGTTTGAGCTGCTTACTGGATATTCAAGTAATGAATCTGGTTGGAAGCCAGAAATACTATTCTCAGGATCATGAACAGACTCTGGCAGGGTGTATATATCTGGCGGGGAGGGGGGGGGCAGTGGGAAGTATGTCAATATTTCAAGAATCAGGACTAGAATTTCCCAATCACTGAAGGAATAACATTGGTTGAAAAAAAAGTTCTGCCTTAGTTTGAGTTCTCCTGAAAACAATCCCACCAATCCTTAGGTGAATTCAATTTAACTGAAAGGTGGGACCCCCAGAAAGCACAGGTGAGGAAGGGGGTAAAATTAGGGAAGGAGACAAAACAGCAAGAGCACTAAAGGGTGCGTTGATAATCTCATTACCATGGTGGACAACTGAGTTCAGTTCCAGCTGAGTCTTACTGAGGAAGTATACAGGATAACTTCAGAACTGTCTTGGCAAGAGATGGGTATTTATCTACCAATTCCTGACTTCATTCATTGAGGGAAGCTCCGGAGGGTGAGTCCCTGGTACATTAAGGCTCTGGAAAAGCTGGAGAAAGCCCTTAGGTAGAGACACAGAGAAATGGACCTGGGGATATGGGGCCGGGCATTGAGGGTCTGCCTCTAAGTGAGCAGATTGAACTGTGTTTGGAGATTCAGAACACATGGAGAATCCAGCTAGGGGAACTGAGAAGTCGCTGACGTAGGAAGAAGAACGCACTACAAGAGTATAATGGGTAGAAATCAAGAAAATTAATTTCAAAAGGGAATGGAACCAAAGCCTGCTCATTGGATTGCACATCACAGAATTTGAGAACAGTTTCATTGGATGGAGTAGGATGAATGACCAGCAGGAGTGAATTCAAGAGGACAGGTGTGAGGAACAACTAGTTTAGATATCTTACTGGAGGAATGTTGCTATAAAGAGCAAAGAATGCAGAAGGACCCTGGAGAAGTTGAAGGATGTTCTTACATTGTAATCCATACTAGAGTGGAAAGGAAAAGGTCAGATAGACGGATGTGCTTGGCATAATTTCAGGAGTAAATGGCTTGGCTGTGCCACAATGAATGGATCCACCTTAGGGCCCATGGCTACCAGCCTTAACTACATTTCACTAGTCTCTCTCTCTTCCCCCAACCTAGAACATTCTCTCCCCTCCAAATCTAGACATTGAGTAGGATCAAAATTGCATCTAAAGCCGGGTGTGGTGGCACATGCTTGTAATCCCAGCATTCGGGAGGCTGAGACCGGAGGATCCAGGTTCAAGGCCAGCCTCAGCTACTTAGTGAGGCCCTCCGCAACTTAGTGAGACTC
>PVLC010048297.1:0-10801 GCA_004027655.1 Graphiurus murinus
TCCTCCTCCTCCTTCTCCTCCTCCTCTTCCTCTTCCTTTTCCTCCTCTCCCTCCTCCTCTCCCTCCTTCTCCTCCTCCTCATCCTCCCCCTTCTCCTCCCCAGGACCATTTTACCTCCAAGCTACACCCTCCCACTTCTTTTTATTTTTTGTTTTTAAACAAGGTCTCACTAGGTTACTGAGAGTCTCATTATGTTGATAAGGCTGTCCTCAAACCTGCCATCTTCCTATCTCAGCCTCTAAGTACTGGCATTACAGTTGTGTGCTACCACACCTGCCTTTCTGTAGACCTACTTCTAATCTTGGCTCTACCACTTATTCTAAGTGCTTTTGGGTCCATTTCTTAACCTCTTTGAGCCTCAAATTCCCCATTTGTAAAATAGAGAGGGAAATAGTACCTACCACACAGAGTAGCTGCAAAAATTAAATGACATAATATAAATGAAGTAACTAACCAGGCCATTAATATTATTAATAAAAGTTATTTACCATTGTTATTATACAAAAATTCTATTGCTCTTTTTCTTCCTTTCTTTCTTTCTTTTTTAACTTTTGGTATTGAAGGTAGAACCTGTGATCCCCCTGTCTCAGCCTCCCAAGTACTGGTATTACAGGCACGTGCCACCCACCATACCGGCTTCTCTTGCACTTCTGACTAGAAAGGATATAGAGATAGTACATGGCCCTCCAATGTCTATTAATTGTCACCTAGGCCTGTTTCCATATTGGTTGGTAGCTGAAATGTAACTTTAGTCCCAAGTTTATGGATTCCCATTGTGGCCATCCCCAAAAGCCTCATCAGCCAAATCTGTCTTCAAATAACAGAAAAACACTGTTTGCTAAAAACATGTGTCACACTTATACTAAACTATTGATTTCAAAATCAGTGGCATGAAAGAAATCACCTCTGAAGAAACTGAAAATTGCGTATCTCAATTAAAAGAAATGCATACACACTCAGCCCTGTATAGAGAAGAACCCTATGGTGCTACCTTACCCAAGTCAATTTGGAGACACTAAAGAAACAATTACCATTTAAAATCCTATCTCTTTCCTGCAGAAGCCACACGCTAGGACATTTCCAGGATGTTAACCAAAGCACCTTCCACAAAGAACCCAGGTGATAAGTTTTCTTCAGAAGAGTAGGTCAGGAATGTATGAATAGCAGCTTTGCTTCTTTGTGTGCTATGAAGGCAAAGTAGCCCATGATAACTTAGGCTGTATTGGTTGAGTCCTTCCTAGGCATCGGCAGAGTTCTAAACATTTCATACCTATTTAATCCTTTATAACAACTGCAGTATGGATACCAGGTTCCTGATAAAATCATCCCCCTTTCTCTTCTATGGTTTCTCAATGCTCTGTATTCTTTACTTTAAAAAGTACTCTATTGTGTATGTATTTCACTGTAAGTTGTTTCAAAGTATTGTTCCATGGAGTATTGACCAGCTGGAAAATGATGCCTAATGCAAAGTCTCCAAAAGGTGGCACTTGAAATATTTCATATTAAAGTCCTTGAAAATGAAGAGGCCAGAGCCAGTGTGGTAGGGGATGCTTGTAATCCCAGTACTTAGGAGGCTGAGACAGGAGGATCGCAGGTTCGCAGCCAGCCTCAGCAACCTAATGAGGCCGTCTGCAATTTAGTGAGACCCTGTTTCAAAAATAAAGAATAAAAAATAGGGCTGGGGGTGTAGCTCAGAGGTAGAATTTCAATCCTCAGCACCCAAAATAAATAAATAAATATGAGGAGGCCAATTGTACAAAGTTCTATGCGTCTATCACTAACTATATCTCTTACAGCTGCAGTACAATATCAAAACCAGGACACTGACACTAGTACAGTACTATTAAGGAGATTATAGACTTTGATTTTCTCGTGTGTGTGTGTGTGTGTGTGTGTGTGTGTGTGTGTGTGTGTGTGGTACTAGGGATTGAACCCAAAGGCATTTTGTCTCTGAGCTACAACCTGTCCTTTCTTATTTTGAAACAGGGTTCCACCAGGTTGCTGAGGCTTGTCTTGAACCTGCAATCTTCCTGTCTCCACTTCCCAACTACTGGGATTACAGGTGTGCATCACCACACCTGGCTCAATTTTTTTTCATTTTATAACTGACATTCATTTGTATGCAATTTCCTCTTTAAAGTTATTTAATACCATATTTCTTCTAAACAATGATCTGTAGTCTCACAGTGAATCAAATTAACTGCTTAGGCATTAAAATATAAAAGCTACTTGTGAAAATTTAAAATACCTGGGTCATTTAAGCAGTCTTCGAGATATGGGGGGAAAAAAAAGCTGTATTTCTTTGGACACTGTGCTTCATGGTGTGAAAGTAGTCGGCATAAAATTGACCAAGTTACATTATGTGCATGCACAAATATGTAACAACGAATCCCACAAAATATCTTCCAACAAATAAAAATGCAAATTTTTTTAAAAAAAGTAGTCAGTGAGCCAGGCATGGTGGCCCATGCTTATAATCCCAGTTCTTGGGAGGCTGAGACAGGAGGCTCTGGATTTGAGGCCAGCCTCAGCTACTTAGTTGGGCCCTCCGCAACTTACTGAGACCCTGTTTCAAAATAAAGAATAAAAAATAGGGCTGGGGGTGTAGCTTGGAGGTAGAATGCTCCTGAGTTCAATCCCCAGTACCACAAAAAAAAAAAAAAAAGTAGTCAGTATACAAGTTCCATATTCCACTCAGAATGGAACAGCTTGAGTGAGAGGAGGTGTTCCTACCATTGTGCTAAAATTCAAATAAGTAGCTGGTATGGTGGTGCACACCTGTAACCCCAGTACTTTGGAAGCTGAGACAGAAAGATCGAGGTTCAAGGCCAGCCTCAGCAATTTGACAAGACCCTCAGCAACTTAGCAAGACCCTGTTTCAAAATAAAAAATAAAAAAGGCAGGGAGTGTAGCTCAGAAGCAGAAAGCCCCTGGGTGCAATCCCCAATACAAAAAAAAAAAATCCAATAAGGATGTATATACTTAGCTCATAACTATCACGAATTCCACAAGAGCAATTATGGAATGAATTCTGGCCTGCAGAGAACCTGAAGCTTTGTGCGGCTGGCTGAGTGTTCAATCCAGGGCCCTCTTAGTAAATGCACCATTCAATCATGTCAGCATTGGAGCTTTTTAAGAGGCTGTGTTGTAGATGCTTAGTACTGGGTTGGAAAATATTCATTAGCTCATCCACTCATTTACTGGATAATTATTATGCCCTTCCTATATACATTTACCATACTGTGTTCTGGGGATTCAACAGGGGAAATGACAGATGTGGTTCATGCTGTCCCAGAGTCTTTGCTAACCTTTTTGTGATCTTTAGCTTCCTCTTACAAAATGGCATGGCTGCTGATCATCACCAAAGATTTGAATTCCCATTCCAGGACCTCAAGCTTTCCAAGACCCCAGCTATGTTTTACAGAGGGCAACCCCATCTCCTCAACTTCAGTAAGCAGACATACGATACTCTGCTTGGAAGAATGCATCCCAGTGCTTACCTGTAAAGGTCTAATGATCTGCCTTTCTCTGTCCCAAGGTGCAGGTTATTAAATGCCATCAGATTATTTATGGACTTAATCACAAAGAGAAGCTCAGCCTTGGCACTGTGGTGGGGGCAAGCTCACACTGGGGGACAGGTCGGAGTTACAGCTCTGGTGTTCCAGCTCTTGCATGGCATTGTACACCAGAAAAGGGTGTATTAGCCTTTGATATGTTTGAGGCCCTTTGAAGGACTCACTTATCTGCAGCCTTCACCTTTGCTTCGATATGGTTTACTTGATTAACTGAGAGTACATCTGGTGTTTATGTCTTTCATAGTCTGTCCTGGCAGCTTTGGCACTTGGAAACTTAAAGGGAATGCTGATGCAATTTGCTGAAGTCGGCAGATTGTGGCGAAAGGATAAGTATGATTGTGTAAGTAAATGCAATTGTACTTTAAAAAAAAGAGATAAGCCAGGACAGCTATTTCATGTTGGTGCAAAGTATATATTTATAGTGGCAACTATGTGAAATCTTATTTCTAAATACCTCTTTGAAACTTAGTTCATTTTATTCACTCTCTTTTAAATTGCATGCTCTAACAATCATTCTCTGGAATTTTGATGTTAAAGAATGGGTTCCTGCAAGAAGGAAATGCTCCAGGAAACACTAATGCAGGACTTTCTTAGATCTATTCTGAAAGTTCTTGCAGCTGTCACAAATGCCCCAGAAACTCGGAATTTTAGAGTATAGATTGTATCTGTTCTTCATTAAATAACATATTAGTTTTCAGAGAATCTGTGAAGAACTTAAATTCGGAACATTCCTTCTGGAAATACTCTTTCTTTTAGAAAGGCTTCCCTTGCTCTCAACATATGAGAAGCAGAGCCCATAATTCAGTCAAGGTCAAAGTCTGGTGTAAAAACACTTGTTGACTTACACAATTGTACTTAAGATGCATAAAGTAATAAGCTACATTTGGTTTACCTTTGTTTTTGGTAGATTGTTGCAGCAGATTTTAGCACCCTTTAGGCATGCTAAAATTCTTGCAGACATCATGGCCCTTAATTAAATCAACAGACCAAGAGTAAGATTAGTATAAGCTCTACCAATTAATTTGCTGATTTTCATAAATAGTCTGGTTCTGAAATTTTTGCTGTGACAGATGCAATCCCACTTCCTTAACTGGTTCAGGGAAAATGGACACATTTTCTTTAGTTTTTTTTTTATATTTACTTGTGTTTCTGTGACTCAGAACTTGAGTCTCCAGAAATAACCTCTTGAGACAGGTGTCTTCCTGTGGATTTTGCTCCCTGGCCCAAAATAACAACTTCCAACTTGTACTTTTGGCCGTAAAGGCTCATAATCCTCATATCTCTGGACCTAAAGCATTGTACTTTACTTAAAGTAAACTGAAGTGCATCTTTTGCTTTCTTTTTCCAGCTAATTTGGATCATGACCTTCATCTTTGCCATCGTCCTGGGACTCGGGTTAGGCCTGGCAGCCAGTGTGGCATTTCAGCTCCTAACCATTGTGTTCAGGACCCAATTGTGAGTGCTCATTGTTCTCTGCATCTTGGCAGGCTTCAGCCTGCTGATAAGAACAGTAAAGATTGTCACTGGTTAAGAGAAAAGTAATTTGGTTGATAGGCATGCATATCTGTCAGGACTGGCAAGTATATCCTTCCTCGGGTTGCTCACCTCCAGGCCTGAAGGGCAGAGGAATGGCCAGCTTTATAGTAACAGACCAGGGAGAAGCCTTGCTATTGGTCTGCTTCTTGCTTTGACATCAGTTCAAAAAAATTGTATAAGCCAGGTGCTGCCATGCTTGCCTATAATCCCAGTATTTGGGAGGCTGATATAGGAGGCTCGCAGGTTTGAAGCCAGCCTCAGCAACTAAATGAGACCCTTTTTCAAAATAAAAGATAAAAGGGCTAGGGGTAGCTGGGCATGGTGGCACACACACCTGTAACCCCAATACTTGGGAGGCTAAGACAGGAGGCTTACAGGTTCAAGGCCTGCCTCAGCAATTTAGCAAGGCCCTGTTTCAAAATAAAAAATGAAAAGAGCTATGGGTAGCCAGCCGGGCATGTTGGTGCATGCCTGTAATCCCAGTACTTAGGAGGCTGAGACAGGAGGATCTCAGGTTCAAAGCCAGCCTCGGCAACTTAGCAAGGCTCTCAACATCTTAGGGAGACCCTGTTTCCAAATAAAATAGGACTGGCTGTACTCAAATGTTGCATGGGTTCATTTCCCAGTACCACACGCACAAAAAAAAGCTGGTCTGGGGGTGTAGCTCAGAGGTAAAATATATAAATCTTTGAATCTGCTTCCCTAACTGTAAATTGGAAGTAATCTGTTCTAAGTGGGTTTGTGTCATTGCCTTAGACTTGTTGAACACAGGAATGTGTTAGTGAGAAGATTGGGAGATTCTGGTGGAGAACGCTCCCTCTTCATAGGTTGTTAGATTGCACTCCCACCTTAAAAACTTGGTGCTGAATTGGAGAATTCTCAAAAGCCCCTCTGGGTCCTAAAATTCCATCAAAGATTAAAATTCTCAATTCTAAATAGCCATTCATGATTCTGATTTTTTATAATTTTTGTCATGTAGTAACACCGCTCTGTGGTCACTTAGCCAATGTTCGATCATATGGCAGGATTGCAAGGAGAAATGAGGGTCCTTGGGACCCAGGGAGTTCTAAAGCAGAAGTTGTTATTGCAGTTAAAGTTTTCCCTTGATTGATGGAATACGCTGATACTGAAATATATGGCATTGCTCTTACACTCTTTTATTCCTTTCTATTTTCACTGGGTTCTTTGCCAGGGAGCCATCAAACATAGAGACAAACTGATAAAGACCTTTGCCATCTAGGGTCTCTGGTGACATGAAATTTTGAAGAGTAAACCTGTGTTGATACGCTAGAAGAAAATCAAATATGCACAAATGATTTACTTTATGTTGTTTTCCCTGCAGTCCAAAATGCAGCACACTGGCCAATGTTGGAAGGAGCAACATCTATAAGAATAAAAAAGATTATTCTGATGTAAGAGAGATTCATTTTTGTCTTTGACTTGCTGAATAATATTAATATGACTATAATGGGCACCATTTAATGTTATTTCTCTGCCTTATAGATGTATGAGCCAGAAGGAGTGAAGATTTTCAGATGTCCATCTCCAATCTACTTTGCAAACATTAATTTCTTTAAGCAGAAACTTATTGATGCTGTAAGGTTTGGGGTTGTTCAATTTTTTTTTTTTCTAATTCTGTTGAGTATCTGGGAATGAAATATTTTTTCTTTAACACTAAGATCATTGATTGCATGTATCTCAAGTCTGGATTGTATATGTGTTTTTGTGTCCTACGTCCCAGAGGAAGTGAAACCACCTTATAAGGGACCCATTAGTATGATGGGAAATAATCCTCTTCAGATGAGGTCTAATATAGAATTCTTTTTATCAAATACTGCTGTAAAATAAAAAGGATTTATCATAAGGTTTTAGGCTGCTGGTTTTTAGTAGACATTATCCTATAGATTTTCTTTAGGCATCAACTTCAGAAACAAGGAGTGTTTAATATTTAACTGAATCATTGAGTAGAGTTAAGATAGCAGTTGTAAATGAATATTTAACAATAAATACTGAGATGTTGGTAAAGATGACAGGAAAGAGTTTTTTAGGTTAAGAAATAAAAGCTCATGAGGTAGGAGGATCGAAGGTTCTCGGCCAGCCTCCGCAACTTTAGTGAGACCCTGTTTCAAAATAAAAAATAAAGTCAGGCGTGGTGGTGCACACTTGTAATCACAGTTCTTGGGAGACTGAGACAGAAGGACCTCAGGTTTGCAGCCAGCTTCAGCTACTTAGTGAAGCCCTCTGCAACTTAGTGAGACCCTGTTTCAAAATAAAGAATAAAAAATAGGGCTGGGGGTGTAGCTCAGAGGTAGAATGCTCCTGGGTTCAGTCCCCAGTTTGTTTTTTATTGGTGCATTACAATCATACATCTTTGTGAGATACAAGCTGGTAGAGGCATACATGCACACATCTCTCATTTAACCCTTCCCCAATTCCCACCCCACGCTCTCCCCCTCCCTCCTTTTCGAGTTCAGTTTAGTGATTGACTTTGATATGTTTGTGAAAGAACATCCTGTGCATTAGGGTGTTTCCCTTTCCCCACCCTCCCATCACCTTCAGTCAAGTCACCTTCTTTGCTCATCTAAGTTTTCTCCTTCTTCATCTGGAGTCCCTCTTATGACCCACTTTCTCCCTAGCTTCCACATATTAGGGAGAGCATAGGACTTCTTACTTTTTGTGACTAACTAATCTCACATAACATAATGTTTTCCAGTTCCATCCATTTTCCTGAAAATGACATGATTTTGTTCTTCTTTATGGCTGAGTGAAATTGCACTGTGTACATATCCCATAGTTTTGTAATCCATTCATCTGTTGATGGACATCTTGGCTGGTTCCATAGCTTGGCAATTGTGAATTGTGTGATTATAAACATAGATACACATGCATTAGTCTGGTAGTTTGGTTTCCATTCTTTTGGGTAGATACCCAGAAGTGGTATTGCTGGGTCATATGGTAGATTCATTCCCATTCATCTGAGGATCCTTCATACTGTTTTCCAAAGTGGTTGCACTAATCTGCAATGCCACCAACAATGTATTAGGGTTCCCACTTCTCCACACCCTTGCCAGCATTTGTTGTTGTTTGTGCTTTTGATGATTGCCATTCTAATTGGTGTTAGGTGAAATCTCAGGATAGTTTTGATTTGCATCTCTCTGATTGCTAATGATGTTGAACATTTCTTCATACATTTATTGGCCATTTGTATTTCTTCTTTTTATTTAGATCCTTTGCCCATTTTTTGATTTGTTTTCTGAGCTGTGAATTTCTTGGGTTCTCTGTATATTCTAGATATTAGTCCTCTATTGGAGGAGTAGCTGTCAAAATTTTTCTCCCATTCTGTGGGCTCTCTGTTGAGGATCTTGATAGTTTTTTTGGTGTTGTTTCGTTTTGTTTTTTGTTTTGTTTTGTTTTTGCTTTATTTGGTTTTTTGTTGTTGTTGTTGTTGTTGTTTCTGTTTTGTTTTCTTTTGTTTTGCTGCACAGAAGCTCTTCAGGTTAATCTTCCTTTGGGTTGCTTGTGCCTTTGGGGTCTTGTTGAGAAAGTTTTTACCTGTGCCTATGTGTTGAAGTGTTGGACCTATGCTCTCTTCAGGTAGCTGCAAGGTCTCTGGCCTGACTTCCAGGTCTTTGATCCATCTTGAATTGACTCTTGTGCAGGATGATAAAGTGGGGTTTATTTCCATTTTCCTGCATATGGTTAACCAATTTTGCCAACATCATTTGCTGAAGAGGCTATCTTTTTTCCAGTGTATGTTTTTGGCTCCTTCATCAAATATTCAGTACCCTTGTAACACAGCAATGGGTTTTTCAGGTTGGCTTTAGTCCACTTCGAATTCTGCGCAAGCGCAATAAAGCTTTGAAGAAAATCCGAAAACTGCAGAAGGAAGGCCTGCTACAAGTGACACCTGTAAGTTGCCTGATCACATTTCTGTGTGTTTTTTCTAAAAACTTGTAAAATGTAATGCACAGTTTAATTTTCATTCCTTTAAATGATTTGTTTGAGATGGCAACATGGTTGTGATCCCAGTACTTGGAAGACTGAGACAGGAGGATCACAGATTCTTGGCCAGTGCTCCCTAACTTAGCTAGACTCTTTAAAAAATATATATATATTTGGGGTATAGCTCAGAGATAGAACACCCCTGGTTCAATCCTAGTACCACAATAAATACATACATACATACAAAGTGAAATGCCAGATAAAGCATTCCATTTGCCAACTAATGCCATTTTAAAGTTGGTACATTGAACTTTTTATTAAAGTTTGAGAAACTTAAGCTTTTAAACTTCAACTTTTTATTGCCCTGGGAAAAGTACAAAAGACAGTGTCTGCAGTCCCATTGCTGGACCAAACTTTGAAACTTTGCTTCAAAAACTCCCTGGTTATCCTCAATATAGACATATTTTTCATGATCAGCATTAACATGCTTGATGCCCCAGGGTGTGGTGGCACATGCTTGTAATCCCAGCACTTGGGATGCTGAGACAGGAGAATTGCAGGTGAGAGGACAGCCTCAGCAACTTAGTGAGACCCTCAGCAACTTAGCAAGACCCTGTTTCAAACTAAAAAAATAAAAATAAAAAGGGCTGGGAGTGTAGCTCAGAGATAGAATGCCCCTAGGTTCCATCCCCAGTACCATACACACACACACACACACACACACACACACACACACACACACACACACAAATCTGCTTTTTATCTCCTCTTGCAGAAAGGACTTATATGTACTGCTGATGGCTTAAAAGATTCTGATGAAGAGCTAGACAACAATCACATAGAAGAACTGGACCAACCGATCAACACTGCAGATCTGCCCTTCCAGATAGACTGGAATGCTGATTTTCCTCTCAACATCGCGGTCCCCAAAATCAGCATCCACAGCCTCGTTCTCGACTTCTCAGCAGTGTCTTTTCTGGATATTTCTTCAATGAGGGGTCTCAAAACGGTAACTTTTTTTTTTCTTAATGAGAACAATCAATAATTAAAGGTAAAAATTGTATTGATAGAAAAATGCTCCTTTAGATAATGCACACTTAATTAGAGGTAAATTTTTATTTTACAGTATTTCAGAGAAGGATTAGGGAGTGGGAAGCATGAACTCTTTAAAAGTACATTTCCAGCCAGGCATGGTGGTGCACACCTATAATTCTAATATTTGGAAGAGACAGGAGGATTGTAGGTTTGAGGCTGGCATCTAGTAACTTAGTGAGACCCAGTTTCAAAATAAAAAGGGTTGAGGGTATAGCTCAGAGGTAGAACGCCTCTGGGTTCAATTTTCAGTAACACACCACACACACACACACACACACACACACACACACACACACATACACACAGGCACACATTTTGTTTTTGTTGTTTTGTTTTTTTTAGCCTAGAAGTGTAGCACAAAGGACAGGAACTCTGATGTTTTGTTTGTTCGTTTTTAAAATCCTAGTTCTTCACTCAGTGCCTCAGAGAGGCTTTAAAAGTGTTTACTGATAGCCGGGCGTGGTGGCACACGCTTGTAATCCCAGCATTCGGGAGGCTGAGACCGGAGGATCTGGGTTCGAGGTCAGCCTCAGCTACCTAGTGAGGCACTCCGCAACTTAGTGAGACTCGGTTTCAAAAATAAAGAATAAAAAATAGGACTGGGGGTATAGCTCGGAGGTAGAATGCCCCTGAGTTCAATCCCCAGTACCGCA
>PVLC010048298.1:0-10793 GCA_004027655.1 Graphiurus murinus
GGTACTGGGGATTGAACTCAGGGGCATTCTACCTCCGAGCTACACCCCCAACCCTATTTTTTATTCTTTATTTTGAAACCGAGTCTCACTAAGTTGCGGAGTGCCTCACTAGGTAGCTGAGGCTGGCTGCGAACCCGGATCCTCCGGTCTCAGCCTCCCGAATGCTGGGATTACAAGCGTGCGCCACCACGCCCGGCTTGAAGCAACAGTTTTGAAGACACTAAACATCAGGCAGAGAAGGACAATTATCCTTAGGAGCAAGTACAACATGAAATAAACAGAAAAAGGAAATAGTAAAGATAAGACAGGAAATCAGTAAGGTGGAAAACTGAAAAATAATAGAAATAAAATCAAAGCTGCTTCTTTAAGAAAACTAATATTTGATAAATCTCTAGCTAGGCTGATTCAGGAAAAAGAGAAATGACATACATTAGAAATAAAAAAATAAAATCACTAAAGATTCAGCATATGTGAAAAGGATAAAAATATATGGACAACTTTATGACAATAAATTTGACAACTTAGACAAATAGACAACGCACTCAAGAAGAAACAGATAACCTAAAGAGCCCAATGTCTATTTTTAAAATTGATTTTGTAGTTCAAAATCTTCCCCCAAGGAAACCTCTAGTTCCAGATGACTATACTAGTAAAAAAATATTACAAATTCCATATTAATTCTTCAGAAAGTTGAAGAGCACTGTCTTACTCATTTTATGAGGCCAGTTTCACCTTAATACTGAAATCTAACAAAGACACTACAGGAGAAAAAAACTCACACCAATATCCCTTATACACAGAGATACAAAAATGCTAAAACAAAAAAACTTGTTTGTAACTTTAGTACAAAAAGATACAAAAAGGGTAATATATTATGACCAAGTGGAGTTTATGTAAAATGCAAGACTGGTTAAAATTCTAAAACTAATCAATGTAACTCACCACCTTAGCAAACTAAAAAAGAGAAATCACATGATCCTCTTAATATAAAAAAACATTTGAGAGAATACAAGTGAAACTTGGGTAATCTAAATCAGATCACTGGTTGTTGTACTATAATTCTGAGTGATTTTACCATTGGGAAATCTGGTGAAGGTTTATAAATATCTCTCTATATTATTTATTTATTTATTTTCTTTCTTTCTTCCTCTCTCTCTTTCTTTCTTTCTTGGAGACAGGGTCTGGGTAGGAATACGGAGGCTAATTCTCCAACCTAGATACATCTGTCTCAGCCACCCTCCAGTGCTGGGGTTACAGGTGTACACAACTGTCACCCAGCTAGTGATGTTTTCTATATTATTTCTTACAATTACAAAGTAAAAACTTTAACTAAGAACAGCAACAAGAAAACAACATAAGAAACCATATTTAAAACAAAAGGCATTTGACAAAATGTAAACTCTATTTCCAATAAAACCTCTTACCAAGCTAGCAATAGAAGGACACTTCCTCAACCTTACAAAGGGTATCTACAAATAACCTACAGTGAGCATCATGCTTAATGGTGAAGGGTTAAATGTTTTCTTCATAAAGATCTGGAATAAGACAAGAATGTTTACTTTCATGTTTTCCATTCAACACTGTACTGTATGGTCAGTGCAATCAGGCAAGAAATAAAAGAGCCAGGTGTAGTAGTGCCTCCAGTACTTGGGAGTCTGAGACAGGAGGATTGCAGGTTTGCAGCCAGCCTCAGCTACTTAGGCCCTCTGCAATTTTGTGAGACCCTATTTCAAAATAAAAAAAAGAAAGAAAGAAAGAAAAAGAGCCAGACATGGGAGTGCATACCTGTAATCCTAGTACTTGAAGGCTTAGACAGGAGGATCACAGGTTTGAGGCCACCCTCTGCAACCTAGTGAGACCCTGATTCAAAACTGAAATAAAATAGGGTGAGGGGTGTAGCTCAGAGGCAGAATGCCCCTGGCTTCAATCCCCAGTACCGGAAGGAAGGAAGGAAGGAAGGAAGGAAGGAAGGAAGGAAGGGAGGGAGGGAGGGAGAAGGGAAGGGGAAGGGAAGGGGAAGGGAAGGGGAAGGGAAGGGAAGGGAAGGGAGGGAAGGGAAGGGAGGGAAGGGAGGGAAGGAAGGAAGGAAGGAAGGGAGGGAGGGAAGGAGGGAAGGAGGGAAGGGGAAGGAAGGAAGGGAGGGAAAGAGGGAGGAAGAAAGAAAGGCATACAGATTTTAAAAAGAAGTAAAACAGTCTTTATAGACAACATGATTGTCTACACAGACTAGATAACAGCCTATGCCAAAAGAAACTGATAAAAGTATTAAGTCTGGCCAGGTACGGTGATGCACGATTGTAATCTTAGTACTTGGGAGGCTGAGACAGGAGAATTGCAGGTTCCAGGCCAGCCTCAGCAACTTAGTAGAACCCTGTCTCAAAATAAAAAAATAAAATGGGGCTGGGAGTGTACTCAGAGGTAGAATGACCATTGGTTCAGCTTCTACTACCCCCCCCCGGAAAAATTGCATATAGATGTTCACAGCAGCAATTTTTATAATAGCTAAAATTGGAAGCAGCTCAAATGTTCATGACAGGTGAAGGAACAAATGAATGTGGTATGTCCATACAATGAAATACTATTTGATAATAAAAAGATATAAACTATCGATATATGCAACAATATTGATGAATCTCAAAATAATCTGCTGTGAGAAAGAAGCCAAGACACATATACACACAAAAATATGTGATTCCATTTATATATAATTTTAAAAAATGAAACTAATTTATGAGAACAAAAACATGTTATCATAATTTAAAACTTTGAAAGAAAAGAATGATTAACTAAGAGCAAGCAGGACAAGGAGCAGCAGTATAAACTAGCCAACTACTGACCTTGGCTACTGCACATCGGACAGCCATGGATCTGTCAGTCAGGAGGGACCTGGCGTTCTTGTAAATATCACGATGAGAGGAAGCTGCTGCGCCACCCAGTCCATTTAGAACTTTCTGTAGACTCATTAAGATTTCACTTCTCCCTTGAGACTACATATGTACACAAAGCAAAGCTTTAAAACTCTATTATAAAACAAATTCTATATTAAATAAAAACACATTAAGACACAATTCTCTGGGCCTAATAATCTTACCTCCAAATACAGTAAGTAATGAAAAGTAAAATAAAATTAATTATTCTAGAAAGGACCTGAAAGGTAAGAATAATTAACTTCAACTCAATAATATCTTTATTTTAGCCCTATTTTTTTTTTTTTTTTTTGAAACAGGGTCTCACTAAGTTGCAGAGGGCTGGGCTAAGTTGTTGAGGCTGGCTGCGAACCTGAGCTCACCTGTCTCAGTCTCCCAAGTACTGGGATTAAAGAGGTGAGCCACTATGCTGGGCTCTCAATAATATCTTCTAAGAAACTATTACTAGTAAACATAGAACAATGTTTCAATGACATATTGAAGTGCAGTATAATAAGAACAGGAAGATAGATTCAAAAGCTTCAATGATTAAGTAAAAAGTAGTTTAAAAATAATAGAAACCAGCCGGGCGTGGTGGCGCATACTTGTAATCCCAGCATTTGGGAGGCCAAGACCGGAAGATCCTGATTCGCGGCCAGCCTCAGCTACTTAGTGAGGCCCTCCGCAACTTAGTGAGACCCTGTTTCAAAATAAAGAATAAAAAATAGCATTCGGGAGGCTGAGACCGGAGGATCCGGGTTCAAGGCCAGCCTCAGCTACCTAGTGAGGCACTCTGCAACTTAGTGAGACTCGGTTTCAAAATAAAGAATAAAAAATAGGGCTGGGGGTGTAGCTCAGAGGTAGAATGCCCCTGAGTTCAATCCCCAGTACCGCAAAAAAAAAAAAAAAAAAAAAAAAAAAAAAAAAATAGGACTGGGGGATGTAGCTCAGAGGTAGAACACCCCTGGGATCAATCCCCAGTACTGCAAAAAAGAAAAAAAAGAAAGAAACCAACCAAAAGAGTAAAAAAAAATCCCACACACCACACATTAAAAAAAAAAAAAAAAAATCTTGTCACAGAAACATAGAAAATCCTCATGTTCTTATGACTAACTCAAACTCTCATTTCTATACTCTCATAGTGCTTATTCTTATTCCTAATAGTGTACTTATCATGGCTTATCATAATCCTTGTTCATATGCAGATGTCTTCCACTAGATTTTGTTTAATAAATAAGTAGACAGATAGTTCCTAGAATTGTGATTGTCTGAGGAACCTTTAGTTTTCCTGGACAATGGAATGAGACTAAGAGAGTCTTAGGCTTAGTCTAGTTTTCCTTAATCTGAAGTTTCAAGCAATTTATGGAAGTAACATCAAATTGATAACATAAACAAAACAAAAATATTTCAACTTTATATTAACTGTCATGGATTGAACTGTGCACTCTTCAAAAATAAGTTCAAGGCACAAACTCTGCTACACGTTAATGTGACTTATTTATTGATTTAGGTATTGGGGATTGAACCCAGAGGCATTCTACCTCTGAGCTATACTCCCAGCCTTTTTTATTTTTTATTTTAAACCTGGGTCTCACTAAGTTGCTGAGGCTGGCTGTGAACCTGCAATCCTCCTTTCTCAGCCTCCCAAGTACTGGGATAACAGGTGTGCGCCCTCACACCCGGCTTATGATTTTATTTGGTAACAGGGTCTTTGCAGATGAAATCAAACAAAAATCAAAGTTGTACTGGATTAAGGGGAGCCTTAATCCAATGACTGGTATCCTGATAAAAGGAGAAGAATTTGTACACAACAAAAGAGGCAGATATTAGAGATGTTTCTATAAGCCAAGGAAGGCCAGAGATTTCCAGCCATGACTACAAGCTAGGAAGAACAGGAAGGGTTTTTTCCTAGAGCCCTCAGAGGAAACATGGTACTGCCAACACATGATTTCAGACTCCGGATCAGTGAGACAATACATTTCTGTTATCTTAAGCTACCCAGTCTGTGGTACTTTATTATGGCAACCATAGGAAGTTAATACATTTTATGTTTGGCACAAAAAATAAAATAAAATGCCAATCCAAAAACAGGGCTAAATAAAAAAACAACAGATAAATCTATTGTTTGTCAAGGAAAAACATATTTTCCCTTCCTTCTAAACTTAAAGGTAACACATTACGAGAAAGGAGAAGTAATAATCTGAAATTACTGTCTTGCTAAACAATACGAGTATCATAGTGACAGGAAAAAAAGCAAACATATTTTTAACTGACATCTAACTCTTGCCACAAGCAAAATATTCAAATAATATTCATTGTAAAACTTACCTCTGCACTTTTCAGAGATTTCAAAAGATTATTTACTGTTTCTGGAAATGCACTGCCTAACATTCTTCCCATTTTTTCATAAAAAGCTCCAACACAAGCCACTGCCGCCCTGTAAGAGTATTTCCACTAATCACTGTTAAAGTTAGTAGTAAAATTTCATTATACTTTTCTCATTTTCAGAAATCAATATTAATTTAAGACACTTTTGCCTATAATCCTTAATGTTCAATTTACAAATATATCCAGTTTTTTATAATTGTAACAAATGCTATAGTTAAGTAAATTATATTCTTGTTAGAAATACAAAATAAGTATATATGTACATACTAAATCATACTCATCCTTTGAAAAGAAACCCAAGCTTTCCTTTCGTGAAGACTTTTCAAATTGTTACCCTACAATGATCACTTTCTTCTCTCATTATAAATAAAACTCAATGTCAATCACTCATTTTGATAGAATTATATCAGTTAATGTGTTATGACTTGGCAATTTTATATGCCTTTATTTTATCCTTCCTGTAGAAATGTAACCTTCAGAAACAGGGAATATATTGTATACATTTGTATTGTTCATAATACATATAATAGTACACCATTATTTGTAAGCCTGTGAAGTTTAATCTAAATTGCTTTAATGGAATATTTGGCTAAGTATGAGACAAAATGTAATAGCATATCTCTCCAGCCACAAAGAAGCAACCTCACCATCACTCGTGTCAAAAGTGAAGAGCCATGAGTTGAGCTTAGAGGCAGAAGTAGGACAGTGGTTAAGAATACATTCTTTGGAGTCTGGCAGGCCTGTGCCTAACACCTGCCTGCTACCTAATAGCTCTGTGACCTGAGAAAGTTACTTCACAGCTGAGAGAGGTCAAATATTAGTTTAGCTCACCATCATGCACATAATAAACCATAGAATAAGGGAATAGACTTTCACCTTTTTATTCTAAATCCCATGCTTTTTTCAGTACTCTACAAGCAAAGGTTCCATGCCAGAATGTAGTGAGGATTCCTAAACAAAACCCATGAATCCACTGGAAATACACATAAATAATACATAATATATAACAAATTCTACTTAACCAGAATTACAAAAGTATGTATTTGCTAAGTGGTAGAGAATTAAATCATCAAACTATTAACATACTTTCAAATTCCAAAATAAATTAGAAGGCACTAGAATTCTCTGATGTCACTTTTGAGATCTATATCTATCTCAAACAACATAAAGTCTAATTATAATGTACCTAGGCAGTTAAAATCAGACCTAAAGATCAATTTCCAGATTCAGAAAAATCTCTCCATTTCCTCTGAAAACTATTATATTAGCCTTGGCCCCTTGGTGTTCTAGGTTGTATCCTTGGTCATTTTCTTTTCTCAAACAATATACTCTTTTTTTGTATGTTGTATTAGGGATTGACCCCAGGGGCATTCTACCTTTGACCTACATCCTCAGCCCTACTTTATTTTTTATTTTGAAACAGAGCCTCACTAAGTTGTAGAGGGTCTTGCTAAGTTGCTGAGGCTGGCTGCAAACCTGAGATCCTCCTGTCTTAGCCTCTCAAGTACAGGGATTACAGACGTGTGTCACCATGCCCAGTTCAAACAATATACTCCTGCTAGGTAGCTTTATTCATATTAAAGAGTTCAGCCTATTCCAAAATCTCCATTTTCTATTCGCCAAAATTACATTCTCCACTCAGATCTCTGACACTCACACCAAGATTTCCAACTGCTTACTATACACTGTCATATGGATATTCCCACTTGTAGTACAAAATCAGTTTGCCCCAAACTAAACTCATTACTTTCTCCTCACCGTTAGTTCCTTCCTCCTCTATTCCATATCTTTCTGAAAAACATTATAAGTAAGCCATTTTTTGCTTCCAATTAGAAGTTCCCTTATATAGAAAACAGGCTGGTAAACTACATTCAGTCAGTGGCCAAATCTGGCCTACCATCCAGAATGCCACCTGTTTTTAAAAATGAAATTTTGTTAGAAAACAGGCATATTTTTCGTTTATGTACTATTTACACCAGAGGTGAGTAGTTGCTACAGAGATGTATAGTACATCAAGCTGAAAAAAAAAATTTTTTTTTCAGTACTGGGGATTAAAGCCAGGGGCATTCTACCTCCAAGCTACATCCCCAGCCCTATTTCTTATTCTTTATTTTGAAACAGGGTCTCCCTAAGTTACAGAGGGCCTCACTAAGTAGCTGAGGCTAGCTTTGAACCTGCCAATCCTCCTGTTTCAGCCTCCCAAGTACTAGGATACAAGTGTGCTTCACCACACCATCTTAAAGCTGAAAATATTTACTATCTGGCCCTTTCCAGAAGGTGTACTAACTCCCAGTCTATCACATCCACCTTTCCTCCTCCCATTTGAATCCCTTACCTGACTAATTTCCATGTATTCTTCTTTGAGGGTTGACCTTTTTTGGCTGATGCTTCTTTGAGAAGCCTTCTTGACAATGCTCTCCCTTCGCACTATACCTAAGCTTATTTATGTGTTATTTTCCCTCCCTTGGCACTCCCGACTGTGCTATACATATTTATTTTATTTGACTGACTCATAGGATGCTTTCTTATACCCTTTACCTTCAATCCTTGCTCCAAAAATGTCTGCCCTTGACCCAAACTACAGTTATAGGCTAAGTGTTGAGTTAAGCCCTTAATCTAGGAATCAACAATCTTGTGGGAAAAATGATCTCTGTCTCAGCTACTAAAGTCTGTTTTATAAACCAAACTTGGTAGCACACAATTGTAATCCCAGTACTCGGGAGGCTGAGACAGGAGGATCGCAGGTTTGCAGTCAGCCTCAGCAACTTAGTGATACCCTCTGCAACTTAGTGAGACAATGTTTCAAAATTTAAAAATAAAAGAGGGATAGAGGTATAGCTCAAAAGGTAGAACACCTCTGAGATCGCCAGTAACACACACACACACACACACACACACACACACACACACACACGCCAAAGCAGTTACCGTTGAAATGAGAAGGTATGTCTGTATTCCAATAAAACTTTGCTAATAAAACTGGCTGGATTTGGCCAATAAATTAACTTTGCCTATTCCAGCCTCAATTCTGTCACCTAGAAACTCTACTTTTCTTTCTGTCTCAGACAGGAATATTGTCTCCATCCAAATTTGCCAAAAGACCCCTGTGCAAATTGCTGGCACCATACTGATTCTCTGTAGTATGTTGAAAGCCCCAGTAGTGATGGGTATGTGGAAGTAGAGCTCCTTTCCTAGATCTACTTAGAACTTTCATTATCAGCAAAATGCCTCTTTATGGTCAGTCATCCCTTACTAAGTTACCCTGAAAGAATGAATGGAATTCAGTGGTCCCCAACCAAGTAAGTACTTACAGTTTTGTTGGTAAGTATGCTGCAGTGTCATCCTTATTTTTTATAATGTCATTACATTTATCAAGTGTTTGAAAAACTGTAAAAGTATCCCCAATGCTGTAAAGAGTGGCAAGATTTTTGGCTAGTAATTTTCGTGTTGGTGGTCCAGGTGAACTACTTATTAATCCAGTTAATTGTTCAACAAGTTTTTTCTGTTTTTCCTTCACATCAGTCTGTTATAAAAAAATAAAAGAACATAATTTTTCTTATGGCTTATGTTATCTTTTAATCAAAAACTTAAAATGCTTAAAATTTAAAGTACTCTAATAATTAAAATGTGTATTACATTAATAAACTACAAATGAGAACTTTTAAGATAAGGAAAAGTTCAGTAAGAAATGATCCATTGTTTTCTGGATTAAGCCTCCTTAATTCCCCTTCAATGCCCAAAAGTTAGTCTCCAATAAAAGTGACTACTCTGATCCAAAAAGTTTCCAGGATAACTTACTATGAATCAAACCAATAATCAAAGGATGTAAAATACTTGGTGTATGAACAAATAATGTCTTAGAACTTAGAGAGGTTTCCTTGTAATCCAGCTCAATAAAAGAAACAAAAAGAAACTGATAAGACCCAGGCAACAGAATATAACACCCAGATCTACCCATAATAATCAATACCTAAAATTAACTCATTCATTCAAGAAATACTGTGCACTAATTGCATGCCATGTACTATTCTAGGCACTGAGTTTATCAGTAAACAATACAAAGTCCCTGTCTTCACAAAGTTTATATTCTAAGGGGGGGGGAATAGAAACAAACAAATGAATAATATGAGTGATTATTGTTTTATATAGATTAGTTAGAAAGGCCTCTCTGAAAACAAATGAAATGAACTATGCCAATATCTGGGGAAAAAATATTCCAGGCAGGGGAACAAGAGGTGTAAAAGCTTTGAGGTTTAGCACACCAGGACAGAGAGAGAGAGAGAGAGAGAGAGAGAGAGAGAGAGAGAGAGAGAGAGTGAGAGTCAGAGTCGTAGGAGACAAAGTCAGAGGGGATCAGATTGTGTAGTGTCATATACACCACTATAAGAACTTTGTATTTTATTTTGAGTAAGAGTTTTCAGCAGAGAGCCATAATCTAAATGTTTTAACAGGCTCAGTCTGACTGCAAAGCTAAGAATACTCTATACAGTACATGGGTGGAAATGTGAATAGTTAGGAAGCTGCTGCAATATCCCAGATAAAAGATACTGGAAATGCAGATGATAAGGAATAAACTAATTCTGGATATATTTATGGATAAAATCATAAAATTTGCCAATGAATATGATGGAAAGTTTGAGAAAATAAAGAAGTAAAAATGACTCTAAGGTATATGGCCTGAGAAAATAGAAGGATGAAATGATCATTTCTTGAGATGAAGAATACTGCAGAAAGGGAAGGTTGGAAGCAAAAGTTAAGAACTTGGTTTAGATGTGTTAATTTTGAGATGCAACTTAGATAAGAAGGAGGTAGACTAGGTGGCTGGATACCTGGAAATCCTTATCATGGAGATAGATAATAGTATATAGTATAGAGAGAGAAATCCAAGATGGCGCCTGAGTGAAACAACCTTTCCCTGTGATTTCGAACAAAATATACCATAAAAAGAGCCTTTTAGCCGAAGGAAATAACAACGAAAAAAGCGATATTCGAACCTCAACTTTAAAAAAGCACTTGAAGAGGGCATGGGACCAACACATAGGCACAGGTAAAACCTTTCTCAACAAGACCCCAAAAGCACAAGCAGCTCAAAGGAAGATCAATACATGGGATTGCATGAAACTGAAGAGCTTCTGCACAGCAAAGGAAACTATCAAGAACCTCAACAGAGAGCCTACAGAGTGGGAGAAAATTTTTGCCAGCTACACTTCAGATAGAGGTCTAATATCTAGGATATATAAAGAACTCAAGAAACTCACAGCTAAGAAAACAAATAACCCAATCAAAAAATGGGCAAAGGAAGCCGGGCGTGGTGGCGCACGCTTGTAATCCCAGCATTCGGGAGGCTGAGACCAGAGGATCCGAGTTCGCAGCCAGCCTCAGCTACCTAGTGAGGCACTCTGCAACTTAATGAGACTCGGTTTCAAAATAAAGAATCAAAAATAGGGCTGGGGGTATAGCTCGGAGGTAGAATGCCCCTGAGTTCAATCCCCAGTACCG
>PVLC010048299.1:0-10800 GCA_004027655.1 Graphiurus murinus
TAGAAGAATTCTATGACAAAAATCTATGTTTCTCTCATGTGTTGATTAGACCATGAGAAATGAAATCAGTTTGTTCCTTAAAATCACAAAAGATCTAGATGACACAGTCTTCCAAAAATGCAAGGGGGATGGCACATGGTGGATTATCAGCAGGCAAATGGCTTTGTTGAGACTTTAAGAATATAAATTATAAGAATTTCTTACCCTGACTTTTAAGACCTATCCCAGAACATATCCCTCTCCTGTCTTTGCTTTGTTATTTTTCACACCTCCCAATGTCTTCTCTATGATCTAGCCAAACCAGACCACTCCATTGTTATTAAATATAACCCACTTATCTATTTATGCCCTTGTTTCAGGTTTTTTTTTATCACCTCTAAACACCTTTACTTTCCCAGTCCCATCGCCTGCCAACCATCAACTTTTGACACACACTGCAAATCACCTGCCCAACCATGAAGTTTTTTTTTTTAATCTCCCTGCCCAATTAGATTCCATTTCTGCCTTTGTTAAGCCCTTGAGCACCGTATCTACATTATTGTGGTCCTTAGAATGTTTTATTTTCTATCACAGTTACTTTTTTATTTGACCTATCTCTACAGAGAACTCTCCTATAGCCATAACCATATGCCTTATATGTTGCACAAGTATATGTTAAAGTATATATGATAAATCAATAAATGGAAGTTAATTTTTCTAATATATTTGCTACTGTGTCTAGCTCTAAAGGTTTTTCATGTGTTTGAGCTAAGTCTGAATTAATGACAGAGTCTTGTGGGGCAATCAAAATATAGAAGGAAAGTTCAGTGGGAAACAACAGCAAGAGAAGAAAGCATTGAGATATGGAGCAACTGCAGTGTCTGCTGAACTGTGCTACAAGCAGTTCAGAACAGCTGGAGGGAGCTACCGCACAGTGGGCCATAGCAGTCCTGGCTCCTGCCACTTACCTGTCAGGTCATTTCCATCTTTCCTGTCTTGCAAATTACCTGGTCTTCTGCAAATCAGCTCAAGTATCTCTTCTATATTTCATTTCATGTGTCTTCTATATTTTACACATGCTTCTATCACCATTTAATGCCCTGCTTGCCTACATATCTTTCCTCTATTAGACTTGAAGTCCTTTAAGGACCAGGGCTTGTAAAGAAATGCTAAAAGTATAACTTCTATTTAAGAAACCAGTAACAGATGAAGGTAAATCCAAACACTTCCTCTGATCTGCAGTTTTCCAGTAAGTTAATTATGCCTCATCCTCCAGGGGTTCAAATATTTACTCCTTGTCTTCTCTCAAAAATCCATTCCAACTCCTCCTCTCAGCATTTTCTATAATTGGCCCATACTCTCCAGTTACCGAGGGCTGGAAGTCAGCATTTTCCTCATGTTCCTTTTTCCTTTGCACTTATTTTAATGAATTACTGACTTTTGTAAATTCTTACTTGCAGTATGTTTTACACCTATTCTTTGCAACCTCAGTCCACTAGCTTTTTGAGACTCTCAGATTTCACAGATATTTATTGGACAGCAATTACTTGTCAGATTTACTGCTCAATGTTAAATATAAAAGGTTGAAAATTGTTCTTGCTCCTCGTGAATTACTGGGAGACATAAAAGCAAACAAACAAACAAAAAAACACAGATACAACCGGCATGGTGGTGCACGCTTGTAATCCCAATACTTGGGAGGTTGAGACAGGAAGACTGCAGGTTTGTGGCCAGCCTCAGCTACTTAGTGAGGCCCTCCACAACTTAGTGAGACCCTGTTTCAAAATAAAGAACAAAAATTAGGGCTAGGAGTGTAGTTTGGAGGTAGAATGCCCCTGAGTTCCATTCCCAGTACCACTGGATTACACAGTAAAAAGGAAGGAGAGGGAAAAGAAAGAATCTGAGCAGGTAAGAAAAGATGCAAGAATGAGAGCTATATACACATCCCATCCACAGTCATTCACACTTTATCCTATAGGCAGTTAGGAGATACTGAACTTATATTATAAATCAATTATATTAACCAGTTGGAAATATCCGGAGATACATGGAGATAAAGAGCAACCAATAACAGTTATTACAATATATTAGAGAGCAACGATACTCATATACTTTAGGACAGTGGCAAAAGGAAAGTTATCAAAGATATTTTAGAGCTAGGGTAAACACTCCAAAAACTAGGGGACTATACCATATATACAGAGCCAGGCACAAAATGCATGTATTGACTAAGTTTGTTCAATGACCAATGATTTAGATAGACTTAATATCAGTTTCCATTTAAAATACCCTATCTAACAGAGTATATCCAAATTTTATCTAACACTTAAAGGCCTAGCTCAAATAATACCTGTAAGAATTTTTCTCTAAATCCCTAAAATGAAAATACTTTTGTTCCATTTCATAAAATGTAATATTTTGTAGTATTCAATACTTTCTTCTTTTTTGTGTTTGATAATATATAGGTTCTCTTGCTTGATATTGTCTTGGAGAGGAATCCATTTTGATATACCTGTTTATATCCTTCATACTACATAGCACAAGAGTCTTTTACTTATTAGTGTTCAATCTATATTGTTGAATGAAAAATAAAGATCATATATGATTGTGATTTTAGAAACAAAGACATAATAATGCAAGTAAAAATAAAGATGCTGAAAAGTACGTCAGGAAAGAATTTCAAGGAGAAGTTTCAGAAAACATCATGAAGATTAAATAATTGGAGCCAGGCCCGGTGGCACATACCTGTTGCAGGTTCAAAACCAGCCTCAGCAACTTAGTGAGACCATGTTTCAAAACAAAAAATTAAATAATCTTAATGTTTTAGAACCTAGGATTGTCCTGTGGCATGTGGAAAGAGGATGAAGTACACACTGACTCTCTGTAGTCACTAATTTACCTCCTTGGCTAGTCAGTATACACAGAACAGAGAAAATTAGAAATTTAAACAGAGTATCTGTTTTGTTTCAGCTTAAATATTGAAAGGTAAACAAACTGCCATATAAAAATGTGATACTTTTTGCTAAACAACTGTTGCATAAAAAGGAGAGAGAATGGATGTGATATTTGTGAAAGTGCATAGGTTTTATTTAAGGTAAAAGAGGTTTAATTCTAATGTTGAATTTCCCCTTCCTCACTGTAATACTTAGGATAAAAATGTCCTTTCACATTCTTATCAGGGATAGAAAATAAAAATTGCATAGGATGAAGCTGGCACATAAGAGATGCTTAATAAATAGTGGCAGTTATGTTTATTGTTGCCGCAGTTGCTGCACAAAGAACAGGATAACATGGTAGCTATATTTGTATTCATTTTCCACATTTCTCATGGAGACAATATTAACACTGATAACAGAGGACACTGTGTCAGAAGGTCCCCAAAGCCACTCTCAGGTCCAGTGATTCACTAGTAGGACTCACAATACTCAGCACATAGTTACACTTATAAAAGAGATTGATTATAGTGAATGGATATACAATAAAGTCAGCCAAAAGGAAAAGGCATATGGAATGAGATCCTCAGACAACCAGGTGCAGCCTCCCAGTCGTCTCCCAATGGAGACATACAGGAAGAACTTAAAACCCCCACAGTGAGTGCAGACAACATGTGGAAAGGAACATTGTCTAACAGGAAAACTCACCAGAAACTCAGTACTCATGGTTTTCATTGGGTGCTGGTTGCCTAGCATCCTCTTGGGAATATGTACCACAATTCCTGACTCCCAAATGAAAGTATGAGTTTAGCATAAACCTTATATTTACACAAACAGTTTAGGCACAGTGAGCCACTCTTACCAGTTCTAGAAATGGTGAGAACCCTCCCCAAATCAAAATTCCCAGACACCAGCCAATATTCAATTTTGTAAGCAGGCCATTGTGAAGATGGAAATCTCAGAGGCGATTTGCAAACTGGTTTTTGGACAGACATGTAAATTAAATATTCATGAGAGATATTATTTAAGGAGATATCATAACATCTTCCAAATAACTAGTAATATACAAAACAAATACATCATCCAGAACTGTATTAGTATTTCTCTTGGAAATGTTTCAGAGGAAAAGAGACGCTGATTGTCACTTATTCTACTTATTAGGAAGTCTGAAAGTAGGTCCTTCATCTCTCTCTTAAAATATATTTAGAACCACCTGAAATTAGAACTGCCCTCTTCCCTCCTGCTCTCCAAGATCTAGCTTGGTACATACCTGCCTACCCTGTAATTAGACCCATCTTCATGGCCTCTGTGGCGGTAGTTAGCTCATCAGTTGGTGGTACTCTTGAGGTTGAGTCCTCAATGTTCTCAAGGGTAAGAACGTTGCTTGCATTTTTTCCTCTATATATTGCATGTCTCCAGGAAAAGAAAAGGATCACACAGGTCCACATTCAAGGTTTTTGCAGATAAATTCCCAACAGACTTGTTTCTTGAATAAGGACAGAACCTATTTGGCTAGATTTGATATCCCCAATATCTGAGAATTGAAGTCTCAGCCTCCCATCAGGTAAATAAATGCCTTCTAGAATTCAGCATACTTTGGTTGAGCTACCTCTTCACAGTTCAGTTCCTAGACGAGGAATCATAATACTGACACACTTATAAATTGAATAGTGCCTTGGCAATGTTGATGTATAGCACCTATTAGTGGTCTGGCATGAAAGCTTCTTGCTGCTCTACAAAGGATAATTATGCATATTTGTAAAGGCCTGTCACATTTCTGTGTGCCCTGAGACAGTTAATGAGGATATGACCAGAAAGATAGCACACAGAGCCAATTTGCTAACCTTCAAGAAGGTCAGCAGCAGCCAGGCATGGTGGTATACACCTGTAGTCCAGTACTTGGGAGACTGAGACAGGAGGATCACAGGTTTGAGGATAGCCTTAGCAGCATAGTGATATTCTCAACAACCTAGTGAGACCATGTTTCAAAACAAAAATTAAAAAAAGGCTGGAGGTATAGCTTGCAAGTGCCTCTGGGCTCAATCCCCAGTACTACAGGAAAAACAGAAAAAAAAGGTCAGCAGCATGAAGAACCAAAGAAGTCACATCGAATTTTTGTGAAATTTCTCCAACTTTTCAAATAACGAGGGCATCACTAAGCTTTGGCATTTTCAGCACAATGTGTTATTATCTTCAAGGATCCAAACCCTTAACAGAGGGAGTTTTCTTCTCTCAGGTACTAGTGAGATTATTTGTTCACTCAGAACATTCTATGGTGCGGCAAAACCCAAACCCAAGACCTCTAAAAGCCAATACTACAGAATTAGTGAGCAACCCAATCTGGAAGGCACAGAATGAAGCCAAAAATAAACCAGTCAGTTAAGCCCAAACTATACAGAATGCATGCTCAAAACCAGCAAGAGTAAGTGGTACAATACTTACTGAAAATACATTACAATACAATGCAGAATGAGGAATGTGGCCAGCATGGTTTTGTTCTGCCAAATGATGTCTTCACCTCTTAGTGGAGTTTTCCAGGATTTCCTGCAGCCTATCTTACATTTCTAGGCCTTTCTGCAGCATTTCTTATATACCCCATATTGGAGCTCTAAAAATGTTGTATGTGTCAATTGAGTGGTGTGGCAAGGAATCATAGTTCAACCAGCTGGTAGAGAATTTCAGGATCATTTGTCACTGTGTACAAAAAGAAAAACGTCTCTTGAGGACATCTTTCTCCCATTACAATTTCCACTTCCTATTTTGTCTGACATGTAAGCCAAACAAGTACAGGGCACAACATTTCTATGTGTAAGTAAACTAGCAACTTCTACAATCTCAGTGCTTTAATTTATAAAACAGTACCCAATGTATGCTGTTTGTTCCTTCTATAAATATTTACAGAGCATCTACAGCATACCAAGTATGGTGCTAGGTAATGAGATGAACAGAAAGATGAATGAAATACCACCCCTACCCTCAAAGAGTTTGGAAAGCAAATTTTTGGTGTAAAGAAAATAGTAAAGTGAGCTCTGAGAGGTCACAAAGTTTTTCTCCTGTCGATATCATCAGTGAACAGTTTCATATATATATATATATATAATGATTTGCATTATAGTCTTACATCATAATATAATTCAGAGTAATGGTGACATACATGCACACTTGTTGACCTTCAGTTTCTTAGTGATACTGAATATCCAGGATGCTGGATATACCCTTCACATCATGAAATAAAAATTTCCATTTAAAAAAAATTTATATGTCTCTTTTTCACCTGTTCAAATGACTGTAATACCTTTCTAATACCTGAGCTATTTGTCTCTCTCTTATGGTTAAAATCATAAAATTTGAGACTAGGGAGGTACAAAAGGATCATCAAGTCTATCCTGTGTTTTTCAGAAGTAGGGAGGTGATACCAAAAATGGTTTGATAACAACCTTCAGAACTAAAGATCAAACCTGGAACCTGAGTCTTTGGACTAGAAATCCAACATGCCATGCTGTCACTTTCTTCATTATTTAAGAAGAGATTTGGGAAAACCAGAGGGATGGGAGGCATTAGACAGTAGATTTTCTCACTCTAATTTTGTCTTGAAATAGCATCTACAAAAAATCACAATTCCTGTGAGGTCTGCACAAAAGAAATACAGAACTAATTTAGTGCTTTTATGTGAAAAATGTGCTGTGCTTATAAGCACAAATTTTTCCATGTGAATGAGCCTGCTAGTTATTAGAGACGTAGGAAGACCTTGCAGTATAAAGTGGCATGGCATAAGCACTTTGATTCTTCCTCATCCAACTTACTTTTTTTTTTTTTTTATAAATAGCCTATGTTCAACCAAGATAGGTGATAGCCCCATGCTGACATTCACATTATCACCTTGAAGTTTTTCCCAAGAGACTCATTGAGAAGGACAGAATATATGAACAACACTGCCAGGCAGATGGAGCGCAGACAGTGAGTGCAGCAGAAGTCGCCTTGCCATTCTTGAGTTTCCCATCACCTAAGTGTGAGTGGAAGCATCTGGGAAGTCGACATTCCAGGCATAGTCTCTCCATCATTGCCAGACCTTCCTGGGCCCCAGCTTTATCCTGAACTTTATTTCATAACTACATGTTTGAGCCAAGGGAATAAGAGTCAAATAGTTGTTAGGGAAATGTCAGAGGCTAAAATTTCTACTTGGATACTGAGAAGACCATTCAGTTCTATCTTATATAAAACCTTAGGTTTCTAAATGTCAAGGAAGGAGCTATGACCCCATCATAGACCATCGTCCTGTTGGAACCACTAAAATAAAAAAGCCCTTGTCTGTATTCTAAATTGAACCAACCATATGGTACATTATGCATTATTTAGTAATCCAGGCATGTATTATGCTCTCAGATATGTTTGTTGACTAAATAAACAAATTTATTTTATGACAGTTTTATATTTTTTTCCTGAGGATGTTAATAGGCTTTACCCAAGCATTTAAACTAGGTTTAGGGCGCATATGTTAGGAGCCACATTGCTGGATATGACTGATGGTGTGTTCATAAAACATAAGAGAACATTGACTGAAGGTAGAAATTTCTTATATTTTTCTAGGATCTCATAATTTGGTTAAAAAGAGAATCTACCTTTGGTCATTAATTTAGATATACTTTATAGTGGTTTTGAATCTTTTCAATGATGAGGATCATTTTTATAGATAAATGAATAGTAACTGTCCTTTTATGTACTTGGTCTACTTTCAGTGCCTATATAGAGACTCATTGACACTTTGCAATAATTCTATGGCCTTTGGTGTATTGAATACTATATTTGGGAAAAAACTGTAAGCACCTGTTAGATTTTCCAAAAGCAAACGTCTAGTATGGCATTTTTCTATAAGCTATTTATTAGGGAGCAGCAGTTATGGAAAGAAGAAGCAGGATTAGATAGAGGAAGAAGTCAAACTTCAATGCCAGCCCCAGTGTCTCAATTAGCTTAGTAAGGAACTCTGAATCTTTTGTGATCCATTTGAATAATCTCATGCTGAGCTTAAGTAATTGAACTTTTATTTTCTACCTCACATAGTCATTGTATATGTGCCACCCTAAGAAGGGTGTGTCATTGGTCAAGAAGGCTCTCGGAAGCTAAGGTGACTCATGAAGCCACCGGCAGCTTGGGCCATATGTTCCTCCTTGAAGGAGGATCTGGGTGGGCCATCTTGGTTTACCACAGTCCACTCCTGTGCTGCTTGGATTTACTTCTTCACATCTTTTCAGAGAAGTTTTTCAAGGAGTCTGGTACATTTGCTTCCTTCAGAAAACTTAGAAGAAGACTTAGTGGTATAAATTTCATCCCCTAAGATTAAAGCTGGTTTTAGAACTGCAAATGATATCAGTATTCTTCTTCCTAATGACTGGAGTCTTACTTTATTTTTAATTTTGAAACAGTGTCTAAGTTGTGGAGGACCTCACTAAGTTGCTGAGGCTGGCCTCAAACCCGTGATTTTCTTGTCTCAGCTTCCCAAGTACTGGAATTACAGTTGTGTGTCACCACACCTGACTTCATTTAGTATTTTAAATTAGCATTTTCATATCTAGTTGATCTTTTGTTTCTCTTATCATCAAAAATTTATGTTACATTGAACTATGTAAAATTATCATTTTTGTATTTTTTATTGGTGCATGGTAATTATACCATAGTGAGGTTCAAAGTCATACGAACAAACATACACACAGGTTTTGGTCTATTTTCTTTCAGGTCTCACCCTTCCCAGTATATAATAGTGAGGTTGGTAGTGATACTTCCATACATGGGCATAGTATAATTTGAATTCTTTCATCAGTTCTTCTTTTTTCCCTCTCCACCTCCCTCTCCCTATCCCCTTCCTCTATTCTAAAGGTCTCTCTTTTCAAATATCAGAAGTCTCTTTTGTTTCCTATTTTCTCTCTAGTTTCCACATAAGAGAAAAAGTGTTCAACCATCGACTCTCTGAGACTGGCTGATCTCACTTAGCATGATATTCTCTAGTTCCATTCATTTTCCCACAAATGACACAATTTGTTGTTCTTTATAGCTGAGCAAAATTCCATTGTGTAACCACCACATCTTCATTATATATTCATCTGTTGATATATGTCAAGATTGGTTCCATAATTTGGCTATTGTGAATTACACTACTATAAACATGGACATGCATGTATAACAGTAAAAACTGTCAAATATCAGTAATTTCATATAGTTCAACCTACTACTACCTTTGCTGTGGTAAGATTACTTCTAAAATTATTTTGTGTATTTTTAAAGGAGAATAAATAATAATACTAACATAAATTTTGAAATTAATATGTTTCTAAGATGAAACAGAACTAAATTCTAGGGAATTAGCCTTGTATATTGCACTTTCAAATAAATGTGCAGAGCTTTGAGATCTCAGAGCCTTGATCCTATAAATGCAGTTGTTCACACATTGAAAAGAAAATTCAGAACAATATAGAGATATTCTAGATCAACAGTTGAGGCACTGTGATTTTTAAAGGTAGTTTTCAAGTCTAAGAACTTTATATAAAAATATTTTAAAGCATTCTAGTTTCAATTGGGAAACATTCTAATTTTATATCACTCTTTAAATAAATAGGATAAGGTTACTTTAAAAACTAGAAATTGAGCATTTTAAGGTTTTCACTGACATTTAGAAAAAACAGTATTTCTTCTCCATTCTAATAAGTGGTTTATTATGCATCAGGCTTTTTAGCCTTCTGAATTTTGGCTTTCATTGAGAAATTTTTAAATAGATTATTATATATCCTATTTTGCAAAAAGTGAAATGTTTTCAATTATAATATGGCTGTCTAGCTCTTAAAACACAGTATGTTCTGGCTGAAAGCTTCATCATATTCTTTATTGTGTGTTAGGTGTGGAATCAGTGTTTTGGAACACTTTTTAAATGAAAAATCTTGATCAAAAACATATATATTGCTGGTAATTCTTTTTTGTTTTTGTTTGTTTGTTTGTTTTGGTATTAGGATTGAACCAGGAGCATTCTGCCTCTAAGCTATACTCCTAGTTCTATTTTGTACTTTTTATTCTTTATTTTGAAAACAGGGTCTCACTAAGTTGCAGAGAGCCTCACTAAGTAGCTGAGGCTGGCCGTAAACCTGCTATCCTCCTGTCTCAGCCTCCCAAGTACTGGGATTATAAACGTGTGCCACCATGCCCAGCTTGCTGGTAATTCTTAAAAGTGAAGGCTGTGACTTTAAGGACTCCTTTGACAAATATCCAATAGAAGTCATTTGAGCTTTGTGAGCAATATTGTCTCTAAGTATTAGATTTTATCTATATAGTGCAAAAGCAGGCATACACAATAGTAAACAAATAGATGTGGCTGTCTTCCAATGAATCTGTATCCAAACAGGCAAACAGCACTCAAGGTTACAGTGTGCTGAGCACTCCTGCCTTTCCTGATATTCAGTGGTACTTTGTATTCTAGCAATTTTTGCTAACTACATATTTTAATATTGGTTATTTCTAACTTGACTAGTATAATGCCTTCTATATAATACCCAATAACTAATGTAATAAAGATAATATTTTATGCATTTCATCTTTAAGAAAATGTATGTTATTCTAACTCTAAACATGAGTTGCTCATTTGGCATTCAAAGCCCTTCAACAGTACACAACCAATATCTACCCCAGTCTATTACCTTACACATGTTCTGGATCCCAGACAATCTGGATTGATTTTACATTTGCCAAATGTTCTGTCATTTGCTACCTCCCACCTTCTACACAAATCATTCTCTCCATTTAGAATATACTTTCACCATTGCATCTTGTCAGCATTTAGCCATAACTCAAATAGTCTTCCTTGTAAAGCCCTTTCCTCTGTTCTCCCTTTGTTGAATTTTCTTTTTTT
>PVLC010048300.1:0-10800 GCA_004027655.1 Graphiurus murinus
GCACAAGATGTTCTTACACAATCATATCAAGGTCACTCACCGAAGTGAACCTGAGGGGGAGGGAGGGGAAGGGGATTGGGGGGGGGGATTTGGGAAGGGGTCAAATGAGAATTGTGTGCAAATATGTTGTTAACAACTCGTACTTAACAAAGATGTATGCTATATTGCACAAATTACTACAATAAAAAATTAAAAAAAATGCTAGCTTGATAAGTAAAACAATTATCTCTATTTAAAAAATGTACTTCTTTGAGTATTGAGGACATAATACTTAAAAACAAGTAAGTTTATTGTCTATCTGAGTTTCTGTGCTTGCAAATTACCTGATCCTGTCCTTTGACCATTTTTTCCTGTGAGGTGCTCCAGCTTCCCATTGAGTTTTTGTTTTGGTTGTTGGTGTTTGTTTTGTTTTCTATGGTACTGGTGATTAAACCCAAGGCCTTCCCATGCTAGGCAAGTAATCTACCACCTAAAGTATACTTAACCTTTGTCTCTGTTTGGTGTTGACATTTTTTCTCTATTAGACTTTTTTTTTTTTTTTTTTTTTGCAGTACTGGGGATTGAACTCGGGGCATTCTACCTCCGAGCTAAACTCTGAGATATTTTAATTTTTTTTTTTTTAATTTTGGAACAAGGTTTCACTAAGTTGCTGAGGCTGGCCTTGAACCTGTGATCTTCCTTTCTCAGCCTCCCATGTACTGGGATTATAGGCCTGCACTACCATGCCCAGCTCCATCCTTGGGTTATATAACAACTTACATTTTCTTCCAGTTCTTTTTTATCAACTCATTTAAATTTGCAATTCATTTTGGTGAAAGGAAGTTCCTATGTCAAGATACAATTTCAAACTATTATGTTCTGACTTACATTTGTAAAATAACCGTTGGGACGGTTAATGACTAATAATGTTATATTTTTATAGTGAATACATTTGCATACATTGTGTCTATGCTGCGAACTACCATTATCTACACCTGGCCCTAGGTCCCACCGTGAGCATCACCAAATCATAGCTTAAAAGTCAGGGTAGGCCTTGGGTTCCATGTATACTAATTAGTAAGAACATCCTATAATACTGACTGGCACATGCAAATTTCTTCTCTTTTTAATTGGTCTGGGTTTTCAAACACTTAAAATTATGATCATGCTTTGCATTTATTTCAGAATCCATAGTTTGAGAAATGCTCTCCTGGAGGCTGGTGAAGAGCAGGAAATGAGCCAGCTGCCTCCAGACACCGCCTGACGGGCTGCCCACAGCTGGGTGCACCGTGGAATCCTGGAGGTTCTAAGCAAAAACTGCCTTTCCCCTTGCTGACCATCACTGAACCCCACTAGTACAGCGGAACACATCTTTTCCGACTTAATTTTGGCACTGGGCAAAAACCCAGGGACATTCTACTTCCAAGCTACAACCCCAGCCCTTTTTATTTTTTATTTTGAAGCAGGGTCTTGATAAGTTGCTGAAGCTAGTCTTGAAACAGCAATCCTCCTATCTCAGCCTCTCAAGTACTGGGATTACTAGCATGACCCACCAAGCCTGGTAAAGAAGTGCCCCACCCCCTTCTGCTACATTCCCCAATACTTGTTTCCTACTTGACACTTAAACGTTGTCCTTCCTTTTTCTTTCTTTTGCACAACTTCCAAGGTGCAAGGAGCAGTTACAGAGTGAGCAGGCTCCTCCAGCAGGGAGATGCTTGCTGCTCTACCAGCAAACACACCCAGGAAGCCACATCTCATTGTTCCTATTTTTGTGGTTCCTAATCTATCTTTCACAAAATGCTTGTTGCCTGTGGACAGGGGTGTTTTGCAGGTAGGTGTGACTCAGGATAGGGGAAATGGGTGGGAGGAGAGAGCCTGCAAGCAACTCCACACACTGGGGAATCCGCCCACTTGTGTTTTGTATTTGTGTTTTAAATTTTGGGAGTGACTCACTCACAGACACTGGGCAAAGTAACTGATTACATTAACCTTGTCAGTACTGAGGATTCCTGGGCTTTCGTCAGACACTCAGCTCACTGGCCGGTGGGTACTTAATTGGGAGTCTGGTAGCCAGTGAAAACAGTGTGGGCTGAGACCTGCTTTCATAGGCTTGATGGTACATCAGCCTTGCGGAATTATATCCAGACATTAAAATTAAGAAGTGGTATCCTAAGCTGGGCGTGGTGACGCATGCTTGTATTCCCAGTACTTGGGAGGCTGAGACAGGAGGATCCAGATTCAAGGCCAGCCTCAGCTACTTAGTGAGGCTCTCTGCAACTTAGTGAGGTCCTCTGCAACTTAGTGAGACCCTGTTTCAAAAAAATAAAGAATAGAAAATAGGACTGGGGATGTAGCTCGCAGGTAGAATGTCCCTGGGTTCAATCCTCAGTACCACACACACACAAAAAAAAAAAAAAAAAGAAAAAGAAGAAGAAGAAGTGGTATCCTGACTTGTTTGTTTTACTTGGGACATGAAACAGATACTTTGGGACTCAAATTACTTAGACACACTTAATTATAGGGTCAGCTGTGAAGAGTGAAGTTAACACTTATTTATCTTATTCTATAAGGATAAATGTTGTAGCAATTGTGCTGGTGGAATCTGAAAATGAAAAGTCTTCTCCTCCTCCTCCTCGTCCTCATCCTTATCCTCATCTTCATCCTCCTCCTTGTCCTTCTCCTTTTGTTTTTGATACTGGGGATTAAACCCAGGGGTGCTCTACCTCTGAGTTACATCCCCACCCCTTTTAATTTTTTATTGTAAAACAAGGTCTCTAAGTTGTTGAGGCTGTCCACAAACCTGTGATCCTCCTGTCTCAGCCTCCCAAGTACTGGGATTGCAGGCATGAATCACCACCCTTACACCTGGCTATTTGTAATTCCAGGGTTATAAACCAGTCTCTTAAGCAGTGAGATGGGAAGGAATGCAGAAAGGTGTCAAACTTAAGGATCTGATGGGAATCCGCAGATACTGGAGGCTGATGTGGGAAGCATTCTGAAGGGCATTGTATTCTAGTTCTTGGAACCACCCAGTGGACATCGGTGCTTCAGAGCTTTCCCATGGGTGGATTCTGAGATTCCAAGTTGGTGACACTAGCCAACAAGGGGCTTGTCTCATCCTTCACCTTAAAACTGAGTTATTTGGGGAATGGGGAATGGTAAAGTTGGAAAAAATCCTCCCACTGACACCTCTCTGGATCAGGAGTCTTGTTAATCAATATAGATGTCCAAATAATGAAGTGTCTAGGTATCAACATGTGTAATTTGTGAAAGTTGGAAGATCAAATCCTAGCCTTACCTGCATCTCTGCTGTCCCTTTCCCAATTCTTCTATGGAGTTCTCCAGTGATGAAACCATCACTGTAATTTCTCCACAATGGAAGCAGAACACGTTGCAAAATGGAATCAATGCCAATAACTTCTCTGACAAACTGAAAGTACTCCAATACATCTCCCCCACGTATGCATGTGCACTCACACATGCACATACACACACATGTGTATAGGTCCAGGGCCCCACACTATCTGTTTTTAATCACCTTGTGGGCAAATGTGAACACTCTTTGACTTTATTCTTGTGTGCATCCTGTATAATACCGCCCACAAATAACCACACTGTGTATAAATAACTTTCTCACATGCATCTTGATGATGTCACATTGAGCATAAGAATAACTTCTTTCGTGTCACAACGTTTGGGCCAGTAGTTACCATCATAACACATTTATAACTTTGCTTCAACTTCTCCACGGAAGTGAATCAAATGGCAAAGTCTTCATGGAGCAAAGTTTTTGTAGCACAGAGTCGACCTGTGCCACACCAAGGGAAGTGGAGACCTGGCAGATCCCTAGTAATCTGATTAGAGTAGTGAACCCAGTGAAAAAATTCAGTACTCTAAATTCTAGAACCACAATCACATTTTAGATCGAGATATTTCCTTCTGTCTCTTTTGAATCTAAATGAAAAGAAGCAAAGAAGCATAAAACAGTTTTAAAAGTCTTTATATAGAGCATAAGCTCCTTTTTTTTTTTTTTTTTTTTTTTTTTTTTTTTTTTTTTTTTTTTTTTTTTTTTTTTTTTTTTTTTATAAATGTGGACTACTCATTGAGGATACAAGTAATGTTGGGGAGGCATCCTGAGAAAACCTTACTTTTGATGTAATTTAGTCAAATGGATTATTTTCTTCTCTCTGGCTCCCCAACCCCCAGTGCAGTTTTGTCAAAGTGAGTTTCCATATGTTTCCTCTAAATGAGTCACATTCACAGAAATCATTCAAATGATCTGCGAATCCTTCTCTTGCATTTGTGGCTTGAAGGTGGGTGGGTATAGGAGTGGAAAATGGTGATGGGCTCTTCTCCAAGCCCCAGATCTTTTGGCTTACTGGGATTCTCTGAGCTCTCTGCATCTCCAACTTTCCTCTATACCAGAGGGAAATGGCCACAGTAAATTGCAAAGATTATTCAATTTCAGTCCACTTCCAGAGCCCTTTAAGAGAGACTGCACTCATGGCTCCTCAGGGGATAGGTGAAACATCTTGCCACAGATCGAGTGCTGGGTGAGAGGATTTAAATCACATTTGTAGCTTCAGAGACTAATATTGGAGACGACCTCTTCCTAAAAAATAATGCCATCTGTGTCACGTGCTGTAGAGACCATAAGTGTGGGAGACCAGAGCTAACTCACTTACGGAATGATAGAGCCATTTAAAGGGTGTCTTTCAAGGGACATAAATGCCTTACCCAGGTTAATAAAGACTGTCATTGCATTTCATGTCGTTAGCCTAGGGAATGCAACTTGTTCTTTGTCTACCCATACCGCCTTATATTGGTCAACCTAAAATATACAAATCTAAACCCAAATTAGGCATTACTTGGAGGCTGAGTCTGTAACTTAGTGGCAGAGTGCTGATCTCACATGCAAGAGGCCCTGGTTTGATCCCTAGCACCCAAACCCCAAAACAACGACCAAAATGATGCAACACACTTAGTCTATGCTAGAAAATGAGATCCTTCTGTTGACTGAGCTTAACTCTATATTTGATTTTTCACCCTCCAATCAAAGGCTATCTTTGTAAGTGAGCATTTGTGAAGCATTCATCTGTGAATGATCCCAATATGGAAGGCTTTTTATTGCCCCACCCTGACACCTGGTTTGACTGATGTTTTCAGTTGGATGGGTATGTAGTAGATTGTCTTGTGGATTTCACTACTACTTAGGTTCAACTATGGAAAAGTTGAATCCAAGTGCTATGGAAAGTGTCCTTGGAAACCCCCCACTCAGTTCCTTTCCACACACCTTCCTGGGCACCGATGCTGTGCCTGCTGCTGGGATAATGAGTTGGCCAGATGAATTGGAATCCTGAATGATTGCTAGACTCTTCCAGAGACCACCCACAGCTTCATCTCACTGATTTTTGGTTCTGACCAAAGGCAGAGAAGGACAAGAAAGGAGGGGGGAAAAAGAAGAAGAAGAAGGAAGGAAGGTCCATTAGCTCTATAAATTTCAGCTCATATGCTGTCTAGATAGGAACATAAGTGAAGTGCAGGAAAAAGTCTTCCCTCTCTGCATCTATATCCACATTCCACATTGTGGACAGGACGATAAACCAAACCTCAGGTCTTTGGTTTCTTTCTTTCTTTTCTTTTTTTATTATTGGTGCATTGCATACATCTTTGTTAGGTACAAGCTGGTAAAGGCATACATGCAGGCATTTCTCATGGCCTTTGGTTTCTAAGTGTGGTGACTCTGAAGTCCTTCTCTGCAGATAAGGTGCCTCCTGTCCCTCCTGCTGTTGCCTTTTTTCTTCAGCAACTTTGCATGTGGTCTTGAGTAGAAATCTACATCTTGTTCTTCTTTCTTGTTTCCCCTGTGGGCTGGGCAGGATTCCCACAACACCAAGCCTGCCCTGATTAGCTAAGGTGAGTTACATCCTAGGCACAGGTGTGTGAAAGTGGATGCTGGCCTGGATAAACTACAGCATCAGCAAATAAATAGGTTGGGGTTCATGCATCTTATTTGATTAAAAATGTATTTATTATTTAGATCCCACCTATTCCTAAGCCATATTTGGAATGACTTACAATAAAAGAAACATAAGTAATTAGACTCCTTTAGTAAGGATTAAAAAGTTAAAGCTTGTGTTAAGTACAAAATGAAAAACCTAGGCTAATAATAGCTGTTACCGTTTAACACTAATTTTAGTAGTGGGTTCCCAGGCAATCAAAATTTAAAAATGTAGGGAGGGATTTAACTTTGATTCCTAAAAGAATACACATGAGTTCATCTGGAGGTGAGCTTTCTCCTTAGATCACTAACTCTTAGTTGAAGCTTGCTTTGTGGACCCCACGGATACCGGCAAGGACTAACTAATGAACATTTTCACTGGTGATATTTTTCAAGCGGTATAAGTGTTCTTCGTGTGTCTGTTTCTCACAGTGTGAAAAGGATCTGGCTGGTTTGTATAGGAAAATTAAAATACTTTTTAGCTTTTGAGTTTTACTTCATCTGCGCTGCATCTTACCCCTGCCAGGAACATGGACACGTACTTTCTGGCAGGAAGCGTGATCGATCATTGGCCCATTTTGCCGTTGGCTGAGGTGGTTTATATCCCAGGCTTTAAAAAAGATTCGCCATGTGCTTTTCCCTCAAGGGTACATTGCCATGGTCCTGTGGTTCCTTGGCTCAGCCTCCTTTAGGGATTCCTGAAATTCTGCTGTTGGAATAGGAATTGGTGGCCCTGTTAGTCCTTAGGATGGTCTCTAAAAAACATTGGATTATTTTCAGGGAAAGCCCCAGACCTCCTGCAAAATGTCTCCTGCATTCTTCTCAGAGCACAGCCCTTTTCTGTATGTCCTAATGCTGAGCTCTGGTCTCTCAGGAGATGAGAATTAATGAAGCTTTTGGAGCCAGGCACAGTGGCACACACCTGTAGGCTGAAACAGGAGAATTGTAGGTTCGAGGTCAGCCTCGGTAACTTAGCGAAACCCTGTTTCAAAATAAAAAATAAAAAGGGCAGAGGGTATAATTTTCAGATAAAATGCTCCTGGGTTCAATCCCTAGTTAAAAAAGAAAAGTAGAATCAATCCTTTGGAGAGACCCTTGGAATCAGGTATCATTTCATCTCAGCAGCCAATGTCACAGCTCATTTGGGTAATCTTCAATGTTTGACCAAAGTGCTTCTTGTCATTAATATTTAGAGTATTTTATTTCTAAAATTTTGCCTTGTGCGATGACATAGTAATTCTGTGTGTCCCAATTTCAAAGGCTGACAAATAATTTGATGAAAGCGGCAAATTGAGTCTGGCTCAAAGCCATCCATGCAGGAGGGGTAGAGCCCAGATGTCAGGTGTCAAATATCATTGAGGTCTAGTGGAGTACTAAAGCAACAGAACAGCTTACCTGGACAGGCAAGGCCATTCCTGTCACCAGAGAACACAGGAGGAAGTGATATCAGGGAGAAAGACATGTGAAAAGCATCAAATAATCTTCAGAGCATATGGAAATTAATGATATGCAGTGCTCACAGAATACCGAGAGTTTTCAGCTTAAAATAATCCTCTTGCTGATGCGCAGTTACTGGAGGGCTCCCAAAATGCCACAGAGAAAATTAGATGCAAGCAGAAAAAAATAAAATAAAAAAAGAAACACCAAAAAACCAAAGCACAGCAAAGCTCTGAGATGCAGAGCATGGGGTGAAAATAATGAAGTACAATTATTCGTGAAACATTGAAGGACAGTGGGTTCATGCCCGGGTTTTCTCTTTAACCATCATAATTGGCCTTAGACAAGACTCTTGCTCACAATTTCTTTATTTATAAAAAAGTTTGACTCCTTTCACTTTTTTATCTTTTAAGGTACCTTGCATCTTTTTATTTATTTATTTTGTGTGTGTATATATATGGTACTGGGAATTGAACCCAAGGGTTTTCTACCTCTGAGCTATATCTCCAGATCTATTTTTATTCTTTTATTTTGAAACAAGTTCTTGATAAGTTATCACTCACTGGTCTCACATTCACTGGTCTCACATCCTCCGGTCTCAGCCTCCCAAATACTGGGATTACAGGTGTGTGCCACCACGCCAGCCTGGTTGCCAAAATGACTGCTTTCAGAAGAGTCTGAACAGAGGTGGGTAGAATTTCATCCCAGACACCCAGTGTTAGGAAATCTAATAACAACTCTTGAGAAGGAGGCCTGCCCCCCTTCCAAGACCAACACACAGTCTGGCCTTGGGAAGAGATGGATGAAGAAAACAGTTAATCTGCGTAAGCCTGCATTTGACTCTATTACCCATTCGTTATCACCCCCTCTTTCTGCTTGAAATGGGAGTTAAATTGGGTAAAAGAGTTTAATGCAACCCTAAATCCCAGGGGTGAGACTTCTCCAATGACAAAGAACTCCAGCTTAAAAATGAAAAAGAAAAAAAAAGGAAGGGAAGGAGGGAGGGAAGAAGAAAGGAAGGAAGGAAGGAAAGAACAGAATAGCTATCACAAAGGCTTGAGCAGTTGCAAAGGGTGACATATCTGGTTCTCTTATACCCATCTACTATAATTGAATCAGAGCTTCAGGATCCTTGAATCCTCTTTCTCCATTTAACCTCAAGACCTTATTGGCAAGCAGGATGCCTTCTAGAGAGAGGACAAGGCCAGAAAGCTTTTAGCTGATGCTGGATTCAAGAGTGACAAACCTCTTCAAAGAGCTCCGAGGCCTGAGGAAATCACAGGAGTGTTGAGAGGTCAGCAGTCCATTTTTGAATTATTAACATATGTTTAACAATTAAAGAAAGACATATTGATGGGCTATTGAGGCAATTAATTATTTAGCTGGATAAAGTGAAGAATGGAAAAAAATAAAAACAATTAAGTGCCATGGGGATGAATCCCAGGGCGCAAAGGCAGGTATGCATGAAATTCCTGTCATAAAACATTATTTACCTGAAATCAAGGCAAGACTCCAAGCCCCCATTCCACTCAGCTGGGGCAAAATTGGATCTCAAGTGTCATTAGCAGTCTTTCCTTACCTCTTCCAGAGTCTTGCAAAGGTCCTTATTGAGAATAGGTAGATTCTATGTGGGACTGACATTTAGGCTCTCTCTCTGATAATTGGGTCCAAGCTACATACATGAACTTGCATGCTAGGGACTCACTAATTCTGAAGTATGCTTGGGGATAGGAAGAATGTTGCTTAAGGCTTGGAATTTTTAGTTGTTACTGTCCCTTAAATGCCTCTTAGGGCATACAAGACAGCTGGCAGTGAATGGAGACCCAGAAGGCCTGCACCACTTCTGCAAACTGTCATCTTTCTTAGCGGCCCTTCTTTACTGTAGAAGTGTCACCTTCTTTCCTGTTTCTCTATTTCTGCCCCAGTTCTCTCTGGCCTGCCTCCTTCCCCCTCCTCAAAGTTTGGACTTGCAGGAAAGAATGAGAGAAAGGCTATGTTCAAAAAGCTTCACTTTGAGCCAGGCGTGGTGGCACATGCTTGTAATACTTGCATTTGGGAGGCTGAGCCTGGAGGATCCGGGTTCACGTCCAGTCTCAGTTGCTTCGTGAGGCCCTCCGCAACTTAGTGAGACCCTGTTTCAAAATAAAGAATAAAAAATAGGGCTGGCGCTGTAGCTTGGAGGTAGAATGCCCCCAGGTTCCATCCCCAGTACCACAAAAAAAAAAAAAAAAAAAAAGAAGCTTCACTTTTTCTTTCTGCCCATCAATGCAAATTTCTCCTGATGCAGAAAGTACAGAAACCCAGCTACCTGCATGGAAATGGAGGTGGAGGCCATAAAAAATGAGTGAATACTGCAAAGACAAGTCCAAATTCATACCTCACCAAATCCTCCCCTCTTCTTTCCCTTCCAGTAGACCTTTGGGATCCTTTAGCCCAGACATCCAGGGCTCTATCATAAGTAATGTCCACACACAAAACTGGCTGGGTATTTCCCCTGAATTTTCAAGGTCTGAGTATTTGAGTCCAGATCCAAGAGAATATTTTTGCTGTCTAAAATGAAGAGGCAGCTCTGTGTAACAACCAAGAGCAGATGTATGGATAAGATATGAAGGCAGTTAGTCATTAATATACACAATATAATGGGAAGAGGGGTGACTATAGTTTCCAGTCTCCTTGGTAAGAGTTTGTAAATAGCCCCTAGGGTGAATTGATGCACCATGTTGTAGTGCCAGGGTGGCCAACTTGGAAGTGATCTCTACCCCAATACATGACTGAAAGTTATGAGGAAAGTTCCGGAAAGTTCATGTGGTTATATGACAACTGAAGTTCAAAGAAAGCCGCTTACCTAAATTCCTTATCTGGGAATGACCTACTCTTTCTTCATCCCTCTAGTGAAATTTGCCCTGACATTGGAGGAATTTTTTTTGGTAGCACTTAGAAAAACAGTAAATAAATAATACTTGTGCTGGATGTGGTGGCTCATGTCTCCAATCCCAGTACTTGGGAGGCTAAGAGAAGAGGATCGTAGGTTTGAGGCCAATCTCAGCAACTTAGTGAGACTCTCAGCAACTTAGCAAGAACTGTTTCAAAACAAAATATAATTTTAAAAAGGGCTGGTGGTGTAGCTAGGAGGTGGAATGCCCTGGGTTCAATCCCTAGCACCCCTCTCCCACATTCTCACCATTACATTTTGGTGTGTATGTGTGTGTTACTGGGGATTGAATACAGGGGCATTCTACCTCAAAGCTACACACACAGCCCTATTTATTTTTATTTTGAAACAAGGTCTCTCTGAGCTTTCAATTAAGTCTTGCTTCTCTGCTCTATCCATGAGTATTAAGAGCAGTTTTTTTTTTTTTTTTTTTTTTTTTTTTTTTTTTTTG
>PVLC010048301.1:0-10806 GCA_004027655.1 Graphiurus murinus
GATTGCTGTTGAATGGATGAAGCCTAGTGTGTGCACACACCCTTTCAGGCCCCCAAGCATGAGTGCGATTCCAGGATGACTCTTCGTGGATGCTTTTCTCCTCTCTTTAAACTTCTGGCTAGTCTTCCATTTGTACTTCTCTACTAGGATCATGGAGCTACCAGCTACTTTCTGAATGCTTGCCAACAAAATCTCTGTTGTTTTCATCAATGTCTTTGGCCATGGGTTTCCTCATGAGTTTTCCTATATAAGGTCAGTCCCTTTGGTGAGAAGTCTGACACTCAAGGCAGAAAGTGTCAATAACAGTCCTGGAATGACATTTTTCAGCATCAGAGAGTATGGCAGCTTCTGTTCTTCTTGGCTTGCCCTTCTTGGTATGAACCTTCATGTTATGAATAAGTTAAGACAGGATGTTTGACCTGTCATGTCTAAGGAAGTGCTTTTACCTATAAAGAGGAACCTGGATTAGAGACAAGAGCTCTGATAATCTTGACCATGCCCACTTGAAATAAAACTTTGGAGAGCAATTGAATTTTTATTTTCCTCTACTCATATTTGAAATGAAGTAATAAATAAAGGAAATGAAGAACAGAAGAGGTAATGAGATAAAGAGAGGGAGGTAAAAAACCAAGGAGAAACATTGGGGAAAAGCAACAAGGCCTAAGCTTCTTTGTGGGAGACACAATTAGTGGCAGAAAGCAGTCTATCAGGTAACACTTGTCAGAGGTTTACACTCCAACTTAAGTGGAAGAAAGTGGAAGGCAGACGTGTTTCATCTTCATTCTATTTTCCTGGATAGAAAGAAGAAGAACAATTTCCCAAGAGACAGTCCAGATAAGTTAGTTAGGGGCTTGACATAACAGCAGAGGCCTTGAGTTGAAAACTGTTTCCAAATAAATATGGATAAAGGGAAGTAAAAATGCCAGCCATCATTTCCATTTTCACTGCTATTTTAAAACTCAAAATCTTTGAGACCAAATATAAAAATGGATCATTTCAGTCAGCATCCTCACTGCTGTAATACAAAATACCGGATGACCACAATTTAGAGGAAGGAAGGTTTATTTACTCATAGTTCTGGAGATTTCAGGGTTTTCAGTTAACGTTGGGCTGTGTAAAGTCTACAGCACTCAGGGTGTAGTTCAGAGAGCAGAGAGAGCAGAAGAAGAGACATTTTGCTTTCACTTTCACATCATGAGGGCTGTTAGAGTAGGAAGGGAGAAAGAAGGGAGGGGAAGAGAGAGAGAGAGAGAGAGAGAGAGAGAGAGAGAGAGCTCTGCTCCCACATCAGGGAGTCCAGAAGCAAGAGATAGCAAGGAGAGGAGGGACTATATATAACCCCCAAGGCCACACCCCAGTCATCCTTCCTCAGAAACCAAGCTCTGTCTTCAACATGTCTGCCTTGTTTACATGAGGTCTAGGGAAACAGACATTCTAAATCCAAAGTGAAGTATGGACAATAATCAGACCCTACATAAAAATAGAATTATGGCCCATATAATATGCTACAATCAGCCCAGAAAGCCATACTATCTATACTAATAAGTCCACAAAGTCATACTGCTAACTATAATAACCAGTTCACAAAGACAAACAAGAATTCCTATAAAATGGCCCCATATGGTCAGGGCTTGATGAATAACTGACAACTTCCCTAATTTTCATTTCTGTTTTTAATTTAGGGTTTATTGAAAAAAGTCAAATATATAGCCCTAAACAATCACATAGAATGGCTTGCTTCTACTTGGCCTGTCTACAGTTTGCCCATTGCAACATGCCTAAAACTTTTCTGTTTTGCATTATAAAGCTTTCTCACTTTTCTGCCTGCCTGGAGTATATACCAAACTTAAGTGAGAGTGTCAACTTCCTACTATACATGAAATGCTAAATAAATGTATTTACCAGTGCCCATTTTTGTGGAATTGACATATTTTCTACATCATAGAATCAAAGTGCTTCATAAACTGTTGTGGTTGCCATTGTGGCTAGTGGATCATGGTATTAGAAAAGACCATAAAATTCCCTAGTTCTTTTTGTTTTAATGAAAACTTAGTGGATGCTGAAAAGTCCAAACTAATAATAACTTCCTATCCCTCTAATGCAAGCCTGAGATATCTACTCAAAAACTACTGATTTAGTCTAATTTGTTTAGTATTCAATAATTTGGAAAAGTGGAGCTCAGGGATAAGTAAACTGCCCAGAATCAAAGAGCCAATTAATAGTCAAAGCCCTTCTTATCTTCTAGTTCCCTATCAAAGATAATCTCTTATACATTCTTATCAGACTTTTCTAATGTTGAGAGAGCTATGTTACTTGCCAGGTAAATAGAGCTGTGGGGACTGATAAGCTCTCTGAACAGACTTAAAATCATATACAAAGAGAAAGGAAAGGAAAAAAAAGATGACTTCTGTCAAATAACATATTCTCACCCATTATTTGTCACAATTCCTTTTAAATATTAGAGTAGGTAGGTAGACCTTACAAATTTCCTTTTTTTTTAAATAGTATTGAGGATTGAACCCAGGGGTATTCTATCCCTGAGTTACACCCCCAGACCTACTTTTTAAAATACGTCTCACTAAGGTCTTGAGGATCTTGCCAAGTTTCTAAGGTTGGTCTCCCATCTGCTATACTCCTGTCTCAGCCTGGCAAGTACTGGAATCACAAGCATGTGTCACCATGCCTAGCTTCCTTCTTTTTAATCCCAAAATGGATAGCACCACTCTCTCTCTGAAAAATTAAACAGAGGACAACAAAGTGAAATATTGAAACATAGACAAATATGGGAGAGGAAAGGAGCAGGTGCTGAGGAGAAAGCTTACCAAGAGTTGCCTTGTCTGAGAATGGTGAATGTTTTGATGTGTTGGTGGGCATGGTGCCTGAGAGACTAAGAAAGAAAATGCTGAACAACCCTGAACAGCAGTGCACATTAAGTGGTGTTGATAGATTGGCACATAAATAGGCTGAGGAAAAGTGGCTGCAGCAGATATCTCATACAAGAGCCTTGAATGGATTTCTAATTGTATTATGGGTATATGAGCAGGCAATCCACATTATCCTGGTCATCATGCTCCTTATCACAGTCCATATTCCCTAGAGGGAGGAAGGAGTCAGGTGGAAAATGGAAGAGAATGCAAGTCAATGCAGAATATTCTATTTCCTGGATACACTCCTCACTTGCTCCCTCTGTGCCACTTCCTGTAAATTTAAGACACAATTACAATTTTGATGGGAGTCATTTTGTTGGAGTATGGAGTTCATATTTTATGTTTAGCTTTTAAATGATGTATCTCTTTCAAATGATGGGTTATGAATAGGAACCAGACGCACTCAAGCTATGCCAGGCTGGGTTTTCTAAGGCAATTGCCCATTATTGTCAGAATGCTTCCTAGTTAGTAACTCTTAAGAGAGTAGCCTATAATTGGACCTCTGGATGATGATAAGTCACATACACCTATTTGGTGAGATTTATGGATTTTTCTCATACAAATTTTAAAAGACATATACAATTTAATATTTTTGCTATTCCACTGATGATTAATTGACATGTATGATTTCATTTCATAGATTTTTCTCAATTCTAGATTCCTTCTGCCACCAGTTTTAGGAGAAATAAAAAAATCACTTTTTTTTTCTTTTTTGTACTGGGGATTGAACCCAAAGACATTTTACCTCTGAGCTACACCCCTGGCCCTATTTTATATTTTATTTTGAAACAGGGTCTTGCTAAGATACTGAGAGCCTTGTTAAGTTGCTGAGGCTGGCTTCAAACCTGTGATCTTCTTGTCTCAATATCTCAAGTACTGGAATTACAGGCATTCACCACCATTCTCAGCTAGAACTAGGAGAATCTTATGGATCAAACTGAAAGAAACTTAAATCTCATTACATTTAGTGAGAAAATTCATATTCAAAGATGCCAGATCACTATGTCAAAGCCACAGAAATAGCACTGAATGAATCACACTTCAGATGACCTCATAATATTCTATTTGACTAAACTCTAGTTATACTCCTAAGGGAAAATGACACATTTTAAATTAACTCTGTGTGTGTGTGTGTGTGTGTGTGTGTGTGTGTGTGTGTGTGTGTAAAGGTTTCACATCTTGTGAATTTGGCGTATATATTGTGAAAATTCTTTTGACAAGAAAAAAACAAACACTTAGAGATCAAGACCTGTGAAATGGAAAGGAAAGTTGGTTTTCTAATCAAGTAAGTATATATAATTTAGGTGTTTATTGCTGTTTTTAGACCAATTACAGAAGTCATTTGTAAGGCAGGAAACTATCTGAATCTTTCACATGCAAATATGAGCCATAAATCTATTTATTTTTCTGCCTGTAGCATAGTCATCTAAAGTTATGAACATATAATATTCATAACTTGAAATTTTTCAGAGAAGTGCTTGTGTGTTTGTATGCACACATTTGTCCCTTAAGTTTTTTTTAGAAATTGAATAAAAATGCCAATTTATCTCTGGCCAAAGATATTTACCAAATTATTTGTAATTTGGTTGCAGAGAGCCTTGCTACATTGCTGAGGCTATAATCCTCCAAATACTGGGATTAGCCTCCAAAATACTGGGATTACAGAAAGTTTCCATAATGGCCAGCTTTTAATTTTTTAAATAAAGGCACTGAGTCTCAATGATGTTAAACAAATGACCTAAAGAGATACCAAGCTTAAGAGTTTAAGTTCTCTGGTCTTTATATTATATTGTGTGCCTTCTTATTGCTACAAGTATCAATGAAGTCACCTCTTGTTCGAGGCCCATCTTCTCCTATTTATTCAACTAATATTTATTGAGCATTTATTAAATGATAGGCAATATAATTTAGTTATACATGTTGGCTCCTTTCCTTTAGATATTTTTGCTGGAATAAAAAGAAAAGTCAATCATCATTTTAACATTTCAGTTAATGAGTCTCCTGATGAACAATTACACCTGTATTTAAGTCATGATGGTTGGTACCTCAATGATTATTCTAAGAACACAACATAATCTTTGCAATGATATATATTCTCTCTTGCATTCAATTTGGCATTAACAACTTACCTTAACAATTGCTTCTATGTGGAGCAATATAAAAGTTTGGTGGAATAGCCAATAATAAGGGAATATGGAATAAACACTGGACTCAGAGTCAGAATATGTACTTAATTCCCTGGTTCTGCAGTTCAGTGGCTATCAAATTCTGCAGTATATTTCATTTATAATATAATGAATCTGACAAATGTTTGAAATTTGGTAATTTGAGATTAGTATATCCTTGAAAGTATATATTACATGGATACATTTATACCACTTCTTAACTACTCTTTTATTCTATGCACAAACATACACAGCACACTCACTCTCAAAAAATATCAACTGTCTTTAGAACTGAGCTACCTCATTGTAAATGTCTACTGACATGCAGTCTATTATATCTTATAGATGGAATATCCAGTAAACTTACAGTTTCACTCCAGAAGCAAATATATTTCAACATGAATGTTCCTTGTAAAGTGTGGGATCTTTGGGAGCAATAAGCAGTGGAATCTCTAATGGTGGACAGCTAAGAAGCGACCAAGTTAAACTCTGGGGGAGCTTTTAGAATGTCACACTTGTGCAATTCATTTCTAGATCTGCCCTTTTCAGTCCTAGCTTTAATAACCATGTGTTTATAAACATGAACTCTGGAGGTAGGTGAGAGAGATTTAAGGAAGGATAGTCCAGGGTACAGAACTTATTCACATGGAAAGTATTTGCATCTCAGGTCACTAGCAATGACCCATGTAAGTTTCATTGCCTAACAGCTATTGGCAACTTTCAATTACAGAGACCCACATTTTAAAACTCACTCTACTATAAACCAGATACATGACCTGGAAGAAGTCACTCTCCCTTTCTTAGCCTCTATTTCCCCACTGATTGACTAATTATCATGGGCAAGTGCAGGGGCCATGTTGTTTCTGCTTACCATTTAATCCTCAGTATCTGGCTCATAGTATCAACTAAATTGGTTTTTGTTGACCTAATGAATGGGGATAGACTTGATTATCTCCAGGGCCCAATAAACTCCAGTGTTCTGCTGTTGCATCCTTCTTCATATACACTCACCTTCTGCCTGGGTCTTTGCTCTAGGCTACTTGATTTATGCTGTGTATGCACAGTTCAGGCCAGGGCATCCCTCCTGGGTCAGTCCTTTATTTGCCCTTTTTTAGTTGTTATTACTCTACCTGTGGCTATCACTGGCTTAAATAAATTCCAATATCAATACTCCTCCTTTCAAGCCTGACCTTGTGCTCTTTCATACATATTTCACATTTGCCTGCTGTCTACATCTTCATTTCCATTCTCCTGATGCTTTCTCCTTACTCTTTATATAGATCACTACAGAATGAATTTGAACTCATTGAAAAAACTTAGTAATAAACCTGGTGTCAAGGAAAAAATAATAGTTTCTATTTGTGCTATAAAACTACTGAGCAAAGAAAAATTGATAGCATATGTATGCTATCAATATATACTTAGAAGTTTGGAGGAGACCCTAGACATACAAACATGCAAAATTAAATAGTAATTTACTCCTAAGTTATGAGGTTAGGGGAGGTAACCATGCTTGATAAAACGTGTCACTTTCAGCATAGTGACAGATGTCACCAACTCTTAGAATAACAACTTTCACTTCTGGAAAAATAGATCTGTGATCTTGAAATACAATTCTTGTATTTCACTGGTGAGACACTGATTGAAATTAACTGATTTTCCTTCCCTACCTGTACATAACATAGGAGGTGCTAGGTTATTTGTTTATTTTCCTCTGACTTAACACTGTGATAGCAGCATGCTTTCTCAAGACTTTTTTGTTACATCTTAATATAATTTTTAATGCCCCCATTGCCCTTTGAAGAACTGTGGTAACACAGACAATGTAATTGCTTTGGGGAGCTGACAACTAATTATCCCAGAGCAAAAAGAAGGCTAGGCATTTAGATAATGAAATGTCAATCAGTGTAATAGAAGTGTCACTTACTTAATTCTTGTCTGTGTTTGAAACGATTGAGCATTATTTGAAGACACAGCCTTGTGTCTCTACAGTCAGAAACATTGGAGTGAACATATAGTGTGGCTGTCCTTACATATTTTCAATAACATAGCTACACTGGTATGTACAATGTTGTGTACGTCTGTCTATCAGCTTGCAGGATTGTGTTAAGGCCTGGCCTTCTTGATCTAATACTGCAAAGCCTACGTCGACACTGCATTTCTGCAGAGAGCCAGGATGTTTTGTTCAGAAGAAGCTGCAGTGCCCTTGACATTGAATGGTGTCAGAAATCTAACTCCAGACCATCAAGCAAGTATTTTGAAGGCATAAAAAGGAAAATTTTTTCATTAATATTTATGGAAAGCCTAGCTCTTCATGAATGAAAATGATAAGGATGTACAGTTGGTAATCAAGTTGGTTTATTATTTGTATGTAATAATTTAAGAATTGGGGAAGGAGGGGTCTGTCTTAAATTTTATTATATAAACCAGACATTACCTCACATTTTATGTTTTGTGTATCTTGGCTCTTTCCATTTTCCCTCATTCCAGTATCAGATTTTAACTTCTTCTTCACCTTATGCATGAACAATTTCAACCTCTAAAGGAAAAACTGCCTTTGTTGGAAGCAAATGACATTTCAGAAATGCTTTCTTAAAAATGAATGTCACAATTAACAAAATCTACTGCCACATAACTTCTATCTAGCCTCCCAGGGCCCCTTGTGTTGCTTAGGTGATAATGGCCAGTTGGCAGTTGTGATTATGATAAAATACACATGCAGAGATATATTAGTTTCCTGAGGCTGCTGTAACAAATTACTACAATCTGGTGACTTAAGAAGACAGAAATTTCTTTTCTTAATTCTGGAGGCTACAAGTCTGAAATTGAGAGGTTGCTGGACCACAAAGCTTCTCAGGTTCTGAAGAAGAATTCTTCCTTCCATCTTCTGCCATATGGTGATTCCTGGCATTACTTGGCTGTGGCTTCCAAACTCCAGTATCTGGCTTCCTTTTCACAAAGCTTCTCCTCTGTGTCTGTGTCTTTTCATAATCTGTCTCTTGTCAGGATATATGTCATTGGACTTATGGCCACCTGGATAAACTAGGACAACATCATCTTGATATTTTTAATTAATTATATATGCAAAACTTCTCTTTCCAAATAAAGTAACATTAAGAGACTCTGGGGGATATTACATGAACTTATTTGGGGGGATTCAATCCACTTTAGTATTTCACAACTATTGCCTTTTATGAATAAGATTCTATACTTACCAAAAAGAAAGACAGACACACAGATCAACAACTATAAAATCTGCTTATAATTAATCTTCAAGTTTTTCTTTAGGTAATTTTAGCAACACAGAAGCCCTTACTTTTCAGGCACATAGGTAATGTTTGTATAGAATAATAGGAAACTATTAAGATACTTTAATTATTATTAATGCATTGAACTAGTATGAATGGGGGAAAGTATTATCATATGATTGCTAATAAGAGAAAACAAAAAATGAGCATCAAAGATGAATGGAATAAAAATACACCAAATGGCAGGTAGTGGCAGATTTTTGGTTAGTATGTGTATAATACAAGTTTTCACTGCACAATTAACTAAGGATGTATTTTCTTTTTATGATGTTCTCTATATTTTACATTTTAAAAATAATATGTTCTAATTATATATACACACATTTAAAAGAAAAATGTCAGAGGAATATTACTGAAATGGGAACAAAATAGTGTTTGATATCTGAAATTGTTGCAAGAGAGAACCCAGGAAAAGCATCAAGAAGGGATTGTGACACTCAGTAAGTGTGACCAATTTTATTAGACTTCTTCATGAGTGTGTTCTCAAGCTGGCACATAGAAGATGCTCAAAATTTTCTGTAGACCCAAGATTAGCTCAGTGTCACCAGCAAATGAAGCTTCCCAGATGCTCCGTTTAGAAGACTCTTCCACTCAACCCACATAGCATCTTCCCTCCTACTGTTTAATAGAACTTTATATCTATTATATTATATCTATTCAACGTTTTCTGCATGTTTTTTTTACCTCCAATAAGCCAAAGCTTCTAGAGGGCAAGTTCCCTATTCATCTGTTTATCCACCACAGCACCCATCATGGAAAACAATTCAATGAATCAATGACTCAAGAAATCAATAAATGAATCAAAAAATAAGAGCAAATCCTTGAAAATAGGTTGAAAAAGGAAAAGAGGGATGAAATAGGAATGTTAGACTAAGAAGTTAGGTTGGCAATAGTAATAAAACAGTATGGCATTGGCACAGAAACAGAAACATAGACCAATGGAGCAGAATAGAAGATTCAGAAACAAATCAAACACACAGCCAATTGATATTTGACAAAGAGGCCAAAAACAAGCACTGAAAAAAAATACAGACTTTTCAACAAATGGTGTTGGCAAAACTTGTTATCCAAATGTTGAAAACTGGAAATAAATCTCACCTTCTCACCCTGCATGAGTCAACTCAAGTTGATCAAAGATCTGGAAATTAGATCAAAGATTTTGCAGTTACTTGAAGAGGGCATAGGAACAACACTGCAACATAGAGGTATGGGTAAAAACTCCCTCAACAAGACCCCCAAAGTACAATAAATTAAAATGAAGATTAATACATGGGATTATATTAAACTGAATAAATTATTTGTAGAAAAGAAAACTATGAAGAACCTTAAGAGAGAACTGACAGAATAGAAGAAGGTATTTGCCAGCTACTCCTCCAATACATGACTAATACCTATTATACACAAAGAATTCAAGAAACTTACTGCCAAGAAATAAATAACCCAATAAAAAATGGATAAATGAACTAAATAGACACTTCACAAAAGAACAAACACAAATGGCCAATAAATATATGAAAAATGTTCAATATCATTAGCAATCAGAGAGCTGCAAATCAAAATTACCCTGAGATTTCAACTAACCCCAATTACAATCGTAATCATTATAAACAGAAATAATAGTAAATGCTGAAAAAGATGCAGAGAAGTAGGAACTCTGATACATAGTTGATGGGATTGCAAATTAGTGCAACCACTATGAAAAACAGTATGGAGGGTCCTCAGAAGACTGGGAATGAACTTACTTATGACCCAGTTATTCCACTCGTGAGTATCTACCCCCCAAAATTGAAACCAGACTACCATAGAATACATGTATATCTATGTTTATAGGTGCAAAATTTATAATTACCAAACTATAGAACCAGTCTAGGTGTCCATCAATAGATGAATGGTTTATAAAATTTCAGGATATACCCACAGTGGAATTCTACTAAGCTACAAAGAAGAAAATTATGTTATTTGTAAGGAAATGGATAGAACTGGAGAATATTATGCTAAGTGAGATTAGTCAGTCACAAAAAGTTAAAGATCAGATGTTTTCCCTCATATACGGAAGCTAGGGAAAAATTGAGACACAGGAGGGACTTCAGACAAAGGAGGAGAAACCTTTGTGGAGTGAAGGAGGAGACCTAAGTGAGTGAGGCGGGAGGAGGGAGGAAGATTTGAGGAGGGAAACACTTCAACTGACATGACGCACACACAAATTTATCAATGTCTGTCACAATGATGTACACAGGGAGGTGGGTAGGGTGAGGAGTGGAGTGGAAAATGGGGGAGGTCTCACCTAGCGCGGGGTGCATGCATGCCTCTACCACTTTGAACTTCATCATGATGTATGATTACAATGCACCAATAAAATAAAAAGAACCTTAAATAAAGAAGTTAGAGTGAAATTTTCAGAAAAAA
>PVLC010048302.1:0-10757 GCA_004027655.1 Graphiurus murinus
GTGATTGGCAACACGAACGATGTAGGAAGGCAGAAGGAGCTAAATTATCAAATGGCTAGATCTCGGCTCTAGTGAAATTTCATGTTTCCTGCATTTTGGTATATGTTCTCAATGGGTGGATGATCAAGTGGGAAAACTGGTTTCAGGGTATGTGCTAAGCCATCTTCTAGGTACAGTTTGGAGGCTCATGTTGGACCTCACTCTAGTATATAGTTGTTTAAACATATGTAACCATCAAGAATGTTCGTTTGTCCTAGAGAAATGTGCACCCCGAGATAAGATACAATGGTAGAGAATACATGACCTGAGAAAATAAATATCATATGATATGTGTTTTTGTAAACTGGGTCTGCTGCTTAGGTCGGTGTCATTTTATAATAATTCTCCCAAGAAACTCATTAAACCTGGGTGTCAACTTACTGGGCAACACTATCTTTCACCAGCAATTGAACCAGAGTCCTAGAAGGCCATTAAAGTGAAATGAATAACTTAATCTCTTCTGTAAAAATCAGCCTGGGATTCTAATTCACATTTATCAAGGAAAAAAAAATACTCTCATTTCTATCCAAATTTAACCAATCAGTAAGTATAATATTAAGGCAATTATATTAGACAGTCTCTCCAAGAGATTGAATTACATCAAATTAATCACATGTTGGCTTAGATCTCTAGACCAAGTATTTCCAGAGGCCATGGGTTATGAATATCGGTGCCATATCTGAGTTTCTGTAGACCAAAAAGGCTACTCCTAAACATAATATATATGTATATATATTATTATAAATATATATATATATACATATATTTATTTTTTTTTCAGTAATGGGGATTGAACCTAGGGGCATTCTACCTCTGAGCCACATTCCCAGCCCTATTTTTATTCCTTATTTTGAAATAGGGTCTCACTAAGTTGCGGAGGGCCTCACTAAGTAGCTGAGGCTAGCTGAGAACCTGCAATCCTCCTGTCTCAGCCTCCCAAGTACTGGGATTACAAGCATGTGCCACCACAACCGGCTTAAACATAATATATCTTAACATATACATACACGCTATACTATTGTGAACAATAGTAAACTATTTTGAAGCAATCAGTTGGGAAGAATTGAGAAAGGAAAAAAAAAAACTCAACTGTGTGATAGTGTCCAATAAATATTTGATCTTCCTCTCAATTTCCTGACTTAGCTCCTAAAAATCCTTAGAATCTCTGCAAGTGATGTGTCCTTTGTATTCTAACAAGATGAATGGTGACTGGAGATCCCTAAATAGTCTCAGGATGGGGGTCAGTTGCCAGGGGAACCAAACAGGTGATTAGAGGGTTGAAATCTTGAGACCCACCCATCCCTAGACCTCTGGGAAAGAGAGAAGTGCTACAGGTTGAGTTGACAAAACAGTGACCAATGATTTAATCAGTGATGCCTAGGCAATGAAGCTTCTATACATACCTGAAAGAACCAAGTTCTGGGACTTCCAGATAGCTGAACATGTGTAGGTTCCAGCAGGGTGGAATGTTTAGAAAGGCCACGGAATCTCCGCAACCTTCTCCTATACCTCACCCTATGCTTCTCTTCTCTCTGGCTGTTCACCTGTGTTCTTTGTAATATCCTTTTAAATAAATGAGTACATGTAAATGAGTATCTCTTTGAGTTCTGCGAGCCACTCTTGTAAATTAACCAGACATAAGAAGGGGTCATGGTGACCCCAATATAGAGCTGGTGAGTCAGAAGGACAGGCCATAACCTGTGCTTGACATGGCATCTGAAGTGGGGGCAATCTTGTGGGCTTGAGTCCTCCGCCTGTGGGATCCCACACTATCTCCAGATATCTAGTGTTTGAACTGAGCTGAGTTAGAAGGACACCAAGCTAGAGTCTATTGAAGAACCACTGCAGAAATCCATGTGTGGTCGGTCAGGGAACCCACCCACATCTGGGATCACAGAAATGTTATGTGTTGAGAAAGAAGAGTAGGAGAAACCAAACATATATCCATATATTCATATAGACTTGAAGCAATAAACCATAAAAAACTTATTTCCAAATGAGTTGCAAAGTATAAATGAATATATCCATCAACAGTGTGCCCATAATGCCTTTCAAAGCTCATAGCTCAATAGCTAAGCGTCTTTATCAATGTCATATCACAAGCACACATATAAATCCAAATCAAGCCAGGTGTGGTGAAGCACACCTGTAATCCTGGTACTTGGGAGGCTGAGATGGGAGTATTGTAGGTCAACCTCAGCAACTCAGCAAGACCCTTTCAAAATAAAAATAAAATAGGGCTGGGGGTGTAGCTCAGAGGTAGTTCAATCCCTAGCACCAATAAATAAATGAACCCAAATAAAAACATTTCTCACTAGGCACAATTCAATATATTTACCAATAATAGTTTGACAACTTGATAGAAACAGAGAGTTTCTGCCAATCGGAGAAAAGAGCAATGAACTACATGGCACCCTTCTCTCAGAAGTTATCCTTTTAACCAATTCATGCCACATATGTCAGCGCTCAGGCTCTTTTTGGGTGTTGGTGTCTGGAAGCCTGACATGATGTAATCCTTCCTAAGAAGGAAAGAAATTCACATTATTTCAGAGTTTGACATGAGCCAGCTTGTCAGTTACATGCTATCTAATTTAATCTCCCTCCAGTAGCTTTATTTTGAGGGAGGTAGTAAAATTACAATTTCACAATCATCTCTGTGAAGGTACTGAGACCCTGAGAGCTGAAAGGATTTGCCAAAGTTTCCTGGCAAGTGTTGGCAGAGCCAGGGTTAGAACACGGGCTCCTCCAGCTGCCTCAGCACATTTCATATGTCTCAAGCTGCCTCTCCTGGCATTAGACCTGTGCTATATTATACTCTGCTAACAGCCAGGTGTGGTGGTGCAGGCCTGTAATCCCATAACTTGGGGGCTGAAACAAGAGGATTACAGGTTTGAGGCCAGCCACAGCAACTTAGACCCTTTTTCAAAATTGAATTTTTTTTTTTTTTAATGAAGCCTTGTGTGGTGGCATATGCCTATAATCCCAGTATTTGGGAAGCTGAGACAGGAAGATCACAAGTTCCAGGCCAGCTTTAGTAACTTAGTGAGACCCTGTTTCAAAATAAAAATTAATAAGGGCTGGGGAGGCAGCTTGGAGGTAGAATGCCCCTGAGTTCAATTTCCAGTACCAAAACAAAACAAAACAAAAAATGGAGCACACCCTGTGGTTAAGGCGGGGCACTTGTGGAATTTCCTCTGTATTCCCATTCTTGGAAAGTTTATTTCACCAAAACATCAGTTTGTAGACTGTAATTTTGTTCTTTCCTTTCATCAAGCTTGGTCCTCAGTGTGACTGAGAATTAAGGTTGTATACACACTTTAGAGGTTTTCAAGGATGATTCAAGGTGATATTTTACCCTCAGGCTGACTTTCTTTTTTATTTAATTTAATTTATTTATTTATTTATTTATTTATTTATTTGCGGTACTGAGGATTGAACCCAGTGGCATTCTACCTCTGAGCTACACCCCCTGTCCTATTTTCTATTCTTATTTTGAAACAGGGTCTCACTAAGTTGTAGAGAGCCTCACTAAGTAGCCGAGGCTAGCCGAAAACCTGTGATCCTCCAGTCTCAGCCTCCCGAGTACTGGGATTACAAGTGTGGGTCACCACGCCTGGCTCAGGCTGACTTTTGAATGTACTCCCTACTTCAGATGGGGCCCTCTGGGTGACTAGGATGATAGAGACTGCTCTGCCATTCCTATGGGGTCCATGCGGGTGTCGTCCTCTGCTTTGAGGGAACTGTCCCTCTTTCCTGCACTCTACCCTTGTGGTCTAAGTGGGAACACCTGCCTCCCTGTCCTGGGCATAGGGATTAGTATAAGAGATGGACATATGACCCAAATTGGAACAAAACCCCCTTCCTAGGACTTCTCAAGGTGGAGCTACAGAGATTCACAAGCACTTTCTCCTTTCTGGTCGTGGCTCTCTCTGTTAGTCAGCTTTTTGTCACCATGACCAAAATACCTGACAAGAACACCTTAGAGGAGGAGAAGTTTCTTTTGGCTCATGGTCTCAGAGGTTCAGTCCATGGTGGGCCAGCTTGTTGCTCTGGGTCGGAGGTGAGGCAGAACATCATGGCAGTGGGATGTGGCAGAGGGAAGCTGCTCAGATCTTGGCAGCTGGGGAAGCGGAGGGGAGACGTGTTGGGGACAAGATAAACACTTCCAGGGCAACCCCCGGTGGCCTACCTCCTCTACCATGCATGCTCCCCCTGTCTAGTTACCACCCAGTAAATTCATTCAAACCATTAATCTCTCAAATGGATTAATCCACTGATGAGGTTACAGTCCTCACGACCCAATCACTGCCTCAAAGCACCACCTCTGAACCTTGCTGCATTGGGCAATGCTTTCCACATAGGGGCTTTGGGGAGGACATTCCAGATCCAAATCATAACACCCTGTGAGGGAGACAACCTGGAACCATCCGTGTCTCCGCCAAAGAGACAGAGGCAATCCTCACAGTGCTGGAGCCTGGGGATCCAGTCTGTCCCCGAGCCAGCTCCACCTTGGCCTTTCTCATGATTTAACTATGTGACTCAATAGATCTATTGTTTTCCCTTAGGCAAAAGTTGGGGTTTTGCTTCATGCCACCATAGTTCTGAACTATCCATCACTGAACTATTTTTTGTTTGTATATATATTTACTAGGGCATGCAAGACTGGAAATAATACTGGAATAATACTGAATATCATGAGGTATGAAGCACCGATTACTGACATGTGGCATAGGAGTAGAATGTGAGACAGAATTAGCCCAGCACCATGCGGCTTGTTCAGCCCAGATCAGAGACTGATCTGTCTGCTGCAGGGACCCAGCTGTCTCAGAATTATCTTCACCATCAAGTTAAAATGGTCTGCTTGCCACTGTTTATTCACCAGTGAGTTGTAAGGACCCATTTTTTTGTTAACCTTAAGCCTACAGACACGGCTGAGTCCTCACTGTCCTTGCAGGTCCTGAGCTAACCTTAAGTACAGCCATGGCAAGTACCAGTATTGGCTGCAGTTACAAATCAAATTTCTCATAGAGAGTGATATGTGTGGGTTTAGAGTCCCACAAAGTAGATTTTAATTTCATTTAATTCTGTGGATTCTCTGAGTGCTTTATTTTTCATCTTTTTCTCCCCCAGTACTGGGGATTGAACCCAGGGGCATTCTACCTCTGAGTATACCCCCAGCCCTATGTTTTATTCTTTATCGTAAAACAGGGATTCACTAAGTTGCTGAGAGCCTCACTAAGTAGTTGAGGATGGCCTCGAACCTGCAATCCTCCTATCTCAGCCTCACAAGTACTGGGATTACAAGCGTGCACCATCGCTCCCAGCTATTTTTCAGTTTTAAAGTGAGGTAACAGGAGGCTGGAGCTGGAGCTGAGGGGTAAAGTTGTCTATGGGACTCCTTAGAGTCAATCCCCAGCACCACAAATAAATAAACAAATAGTGGGAAAAATACTTTAACCTTTAGTGCTTTTATGAGAATTTAATAACTGTGGAGGGTACATGGTATGATGCCTGCACTACTTGGCAGTTAGATGTCGTAGTGGTGGTGGTGGTGGTGGTGGTGGTGGTGGTGGTGGTGGTGGTGGTGATGATTATGATGATGATAGCAACATTTTTACTATAAAATGTTCGCATGACATCCATTGGAGGAATACAGCAGGGGAAAATAGTTTCTCTCCTCCTCTTCTTCCTTCACCACTTTCTCCTCTTGGATCATATGATGAATCTCTACCAAAGACAAGACTCAAGTAATAGACTCACTTTGGGGATTTCTGGGTTCTTAGGAGCCAAAGTGGTCAAATGATAGAAACGCTTAGATTCATGGCAGTGAGTGTGAATGAATACTATTTTACTTTCATTTGTTTCATTTCAGCTTTCAAAATAAAACTTTTCAAAATTATTGTTATTATTATTATTTGTGGTATTAGGGATTGAACTCAGGGGCAGTCTACCTCTGAGCTATACCCTCAGTCCTATTTTTTATTCTTTGTTTTGAAACAGGATCTCACTAAGTTGCGGAGAGCCTTACTAAGTAGCTGAGGCTGGCTGCCAACCTGGGTCCTCCCATCTCAGCCTCTCAAATACTGGGATTACAAGCGTGCGCCACCACGCCCGGCATAAAAATTATTTTTAAATTATTTTTATTTTATTTTATTGTAGCACTGGGGATTGAATCTAGGGATATTCTACCTCCGAGATACACCCCAGCTCTGTTTTTTATTCTTTATTTTGAAACATGGTCTCACTAAGTTGCAGAGGGCCTCACTAAGTAGCTGGGACTGGCCATGAACCTGCAATCCTCCTGTCTCAGCCTCCCAAGTGCTGGGATTACAAGCGTGCGCTACACAAAATAAAATTTAATGGAAGTATCTTTTCCAAATTTCTTTGAGACAACTTGGGGCTGTACTTTTATATTTCTTAGATTATACTGGAAGGGTAATTCTAAATGCTCCTTTTTTTTTTTCCTTGCAGTACTGGGGATTGAACCTATGGGCATTCCACCTCCGAGCTACACTCCAAGTCCTATTTTTTATTCTTTATTTTGAAACAGGGTCTCACTAAGTTGCAGAGGACCTTACTAAGTAGCTGAGGCTGGCTGCGAACCCAGATCTTCCGGACTCAGCCTTCCAAGTACTAGGATTACAAGTGTGCACAACCACACCCATCTTGCTCCCTTCTTTTTGTGATTTTTTTTTTCATACATAAATATTTTAAGTGTTCTTTATATTTTTTCAAAGGTAAGACACCTATTCTGTCTTAGCCTAAAGGAAATGAAACTCTATTGCATGTTCCCAAAGCGACATCTCCGGGGGAAAGTAGATGCCTGGGAGGCCATTATTAGCCACTTGCTTCTTAGAATTGAGGCCTCTTCTCAGACAGTTCTGCTGTTTAATCTCAGCTCTCACCAATAACCCTTTCCTCTTTTTGATCAAGTGTTTAATTTCCTGGAAAGATTTTCTCAGATTTCAACTATTACTGAGAGGATTTTCGTTTTACCCTCACCCTTTAATGGCTAAATCTTGCATAGCCATTATTTCAAAAAGGGGTATTTCTGTTCATCTAAGTAAATAGTTTAAGGATTTGATCTTCTTTTCTTGCCTATTACTGCTGAGATGAGACATTATTTGGGAATTTCTTTTACTAAATGATTATCTTGCAAAAATCAGGTAAAATTAAGCATTTATGAAAACCAGGCGCAGGCAATTCTCAGTTATCTCTACCAACATAGGCCAAAGCATAGACTACTAAAAACAGGTAAACTCCCAAACCTGTGTTTTGGCCATCATTTTACTTTTTTCTTTGAAAAGCAAACTATATGTGTTCAACCGTCAGTTTAATTTTTCTTAAAATTCTTAAAAAAAAATAAAGCCTTTCTACTTTCTTTTGCAAAACATTAACTGTTTATAAAGCAGTAACAAGAAAAAAAAGAAAAGATGGCCAGGATGACACAGAAGTCAAGGGGTAGGAATTATTGCCATTAGTATTTAAATATTTAGGAATAGAATTTTTGTTTTGTTTTGTTTGGGTATTGGGGATTGAACCCAGGGGCATTCTACCTCCAAACTACACCCCCATCCCTTTTTATTTTATTTTTTTATTTGAAACAGTGTCTCACTAAGTTGCTGAGGCTGGCCTTGAACCTGCAGTCCTCCTGTCGCAGCTTCCCAAGTACTGGGATTACAGGCAGGCACCGCTGTGTCTGTCTGGGAATATAGTTCTTTTCAAAAACATAAAAATAACAATAAAAAATCAATCCAAAACTGGGCGTGGCAGTGCATGCTTGCAATCCCAGTACTTGGGAGGTTGAGACCCGAGGATCTGGGTTTGCGGCTAGCCTCAGCTACTTAGTGAGGCTCTCTGCAACTTAGTGAGACCCTGTTTCAAAATAAAGAATAAAAAATAGGACTGAGGGTATAGCTTGGAGGTAGAATGTCCCAAGGTTCAATCTACAGAACCAAAAAATAAATAAATCCAACATGGATTTTGTCAGATTCTTCTAAGAACTTCAACTTATCTCACCCTGACTATAAACCTTAGCTGACTCCCAAATCTGAATGGGATGCCTATGTAATAAAGAATTTCGAGCTGGGCATCATGGTGGTGCATGTTTGTAATCCCAGTACTTGGGGGGCTGAGACAGGAGAATCACAGGTTAGAGGACAGCCTCAACAAGTAGTAAGACTCTCATCAGCCTAGTGAGATCCTTTCAAGATAAAAATAAAATAGGGCTGGGAGTGTAGCTCAGAGGTAGAATACCTCTGGGTTCATTCTCAGTACCACACGCACACACACAAAAGAATTTGGAGCCTGGCATGGTGTCACATGCTTGTAATCCCAGTACTTGGGAGGCTGAAACAGGAGGATCTGGGTTTGTGGCCAGCCTCAGCTAGTTAGTGAAGCCCTCCACAACTTAGTGAAACCCTGTTTCAAAATAAAGAATAAAAAATAGGGCTGGGGGTGTAGCTCAGAGGTAGAATGCCCCTGGGTTCAATCCTCAGTACCACAAAAAAAAAAAAAAAAGAATTTGGCCTAACCTAAACAGAAGATCTGCCCTTCACTATTCACCCTATCAACCTAGACTTCTGGGAGGTACTCTGTCATATCCAATAGGAATGTCTTTGTTTAGGGTAAGGGTTGGCCATAATGGATTTTTTTTCTTTTTGTGGTTTGGGAATGGAACCAGGGGCATTCTTCCTCTGAGCTTCACACTCAGCCTGATTTTATTGTTTTATTTGGAATCAGGGTCTCACAAAGTTGCAGAGGGGCCTAAGTTGCTGAGGCTGGCCATGAACCTGTGATCCTCATGTCTCAGCCTCCCTAGTACTGAGACTACAAATGTGCACCACCACACCCAGCTGGCCATAATGGATCTTAAGGTAAAGTTGGCCACAGTCTTAGGGTTAGGGACTGACACACCAGAAAGCCCAACCATGTGCCTCCAGGGAAAGGCTTTGGGTTTTATTGTATGATTGGAATTGGAGACTAAGTTCAATCATAAGGCAATCAATCAACCAATCAGTCAATCAATCATGCCAATGTAATGATGGTCCAGTAAAAAGTCTGGACCCTGCAACTCAGATGAACTTCCCTGGTTGGCAATATGCCATGCACATTTGTTACACGTTGATGCTGACTGGGGAATACATCCTGACTCCAGGGAAAGGGGACATTAGAAGTATCACATTTGAAACTCTCAGACTCTGCCAAGAGCATCTTTCGCTTATCATAATATTTTTGAGGTCCATCTGTGTTTAGCTTCTATGTGGTCAAAAACTATGGAAGATCTAAATTTGTACCCTACTCGCAAGCTGACAAGTTAGCCTGCCAGTTTCATGATTACTGCAAGAGGACATGAGGTTCCTGGCTCCTGGAGAAACGACATCATTATTCATAGCATAGTAGGTGGCATGAGCCTCACATCTGTACCAGTTCCCCAGGCCCCTCATGTCCCCTGGGGTAATACAGGTGGGTATAGATGGATGCTGTGCGTCAGTGGGTTAAGTTGGGAGTCCACAAGATCAGGGAAGCCAGATTTTCGAAATAATCGGCTGCAAACAAACCAGCTCAACTTTTGCCTTGAAGAGACATTATCTTTATTAAAATGGACATCAAGCAAACCATGACTCTGCTCCACAGGGAAGTACCATCTCACGCTCCTGAAGCTGTTTGCTATACAATCATCTGTGAAAAGATGGCACAAAGGCTCTCAGTGCATCCAACCCTGAGAACTGTCTCCTAACAATGAGTTAGTGGTTTGTCTCTTTTCTTTTTCTTCTCTCTTCCTTCCTTTTTGCTGAATGATAACATACTTAAATTATTTTATATGTATATGGTATATATAAAGAAAAATATATAGATATGCCACATTTTTAAGTCTCTTTATCAGTTGGATATTGATGGATATTTGGATCCTTTCCAGTTTTGGGCTATGACAAAGCTGCTGTGAAAATTTACAAGCATGCCTTATGTGAATATGTATTTTCATTTTTCTAGACTCTTAGGAGTGAAATTGCTGGATTGTATGGTAATGTTTCATGAAACTAACAAACTTTTCCAAATAGTCTATACCCTTTTGCATTCCCATCAACCAAGTATCAATTTTTTAATTTCTATGTATCCTTCCCAACACTATCATCTTTTTGATAGTAGCCATTCTAGTAGATATGAAGTAGTATCTCATTGTAGTTTAATTTTCTTTTCCTTAATAACTAATGTTGAACATATTTTCATGTGCTTGCCAGCCATTTGTTTATTTTCTTTAGTGAATCGTCATTCAAATCTTTTTCCTACTGTGTCATTAAATCATTTACCTTTTTTTTTTTTTTTTAATGTGTGTGTGTGTCACTGGGGATTGAACCCAGGGGCATTCTACCTCTGACACCCCCAGTCCTATTTTTTATTCTTTATTTTGAAACAGGGTCTCATTAAGTTGCAGAGAGCCTCAGTAAGTAGCTGAGGCTGGCCACAAACCTGGATCCTCCTGTCTCAGCCTCCCAAGTACTGGGCTTACAAGCATGCGCCACCATGCCCAGCGCATTTATCTTCTTACTGAGTTGCAAATGTTCTTTATACATTCTAGATTCAAGTTCTCTATTACATATATAACTTGCAAATATTTTCTCTGAGTCTGTCTTGTCTTTTCATTTTCTTGTGTCCTTTGTTATGTTAGCTTTTCTAAAGTAGTTTTACTGAGACATAATTTATGTACCATAAAGTTG
>PVLC010048303.1:0-10781 GCA_004027655.1 Graphiurus murinus
GCACATACACACACACACACACATACACACACACACACACACACACACACACACACACACACACACGCCTGAGAGACTTAAAAGGAAAGCACTGGCAACCTTGCAGGTGAGTTTCAGGACGAGTCATGGTAAAAGACAAGTAAGGGGATATGGAGGCTGCTAGAGGAAACACAAGGGTAAAACCCAAAGCAGGAGATGCCAAGGCAGGTGCACAGTGAGTCGGTCTGCTGCAGAGAAGCCGCTCCAGGAAGGCGCAGAGGTGGACTTCACTTCCTGAACTGGGTGAAGCTGGAATAAATCATTTGTCTTTCTGTTAAAAAATATGTCAAGCCAAGCATGGTGGTGCATACCTGTAATCCCAGTACTTGGAAAGAGGGTCGTAGGTTCAAGCACAGACTTAGCAATGTAGCAAGACTCTCAGCTAGGAAACTAATGAAACCCTGTTTCAAAATAAAAAGTGTTGGGGGTATAGCTCAGAAGAAGACTGCCCCTGGATTCAATCCCCAGTACCATTAAAAATAATAAATAAATAAATAAATATGTCAGCCGTCAAATTAGAAGCTTTTTATTAGAAATTGAGAAAATATTCCTTATGGGAATGTCAGTACCTTTCCCTCTTATTTTCTACCCCAAAGAGAAGAAACTCTATAGTAGTCCAATATTATTTAAACAAGGAAACAAACTATCTGGGCTGAGGCCGCTCAGTGGCAGCATGCTCACCTAGCATGCTTGCCTAGCATGCTTCAGACTCTCTTTGGAGGCTGTCCTCTTTGGAGACTCTGCTCCATAATAAAAATGCACAGACCAGCTGGCATATTCAAATTAGTCAGACCTAAACGCAAACACTCTTTAAGTGATAAATGAGTTCTTAAGAAAGTACAAATCCATTTACCAGACCCACTGTCTGGCAGAGGATTCCTCACTCGGCACCCTAACATTCTAGATAGAATATTCTGTCAGCTCAAAATAACTGAAATTGGGTTCATGTCAAATGTCAGACCAGAGGTTTTTTGTTTTGTTTTTTTTTTTTATTGTTGTTTCTCCTTTTAAGGCATGTTTTTGAAATTTAAAAGAGCCAGAGGGACACCTAATGAGATTTCATTTCCTCCCTTGACCTGTCCCCAGACATTTTCTGGTTTAGCCTTTACCTGGGGAGTTCAGGACCTGCTGAGAAGTCTCAGGCTCTCTGCCACAGGAAGTCAGACTGAATTCCAGAATGTACGAGAAGGTCTGACTGTGTCAGTGTGGTCCTCTCAAGACACGTTCTTGCCACCTGTTCTCAGACTAAAGAGGTTTCATTTTCACACCAGGAAATAACAGAAAGATAGCTTGATATTTGTCAAGTACCCATACAGTTAACTACAACATACCAAGTAAAAAGAAATGAAAATGCAAGTCTTTCATTTTAAAAAGACTCTGAGTTCGTTTTATGGTCACTTCTTATACTGATTGGTGGTTTCTTTGATTAGTGTCAGGTAAAAGTTCTTCAGTGCTTTTCCAACTTTAATAGGACATGAACCACCTGGGGACCTTGTTAAACTACAGATTCTTTTGGGGTGGTCTGGGGATGGAACCCAGAAGTATTCTACCCCTGAACTACAGGATTACAGGAGTGTGCCATCACACCCAGCTTAAACTACAGATTCTGGTTGAGAAGAGCTGGAGTGGGGCCCAAGAGTCTGCCTTTCAGACAAGCTTCAGGTGACTTCTGATGCTGCAGGTCCAGCTCTAGCTAACAGCTGCTAAGTTTGCCTAAGGATGAAAGCTTGAGCAAACTCTACAGTCATGTGTCACTTAACCATGAGGACACATTCTGAGAAATGTCATTGTGCTAACTTCGCAGAGTGTACCAGTACAAAAAGAAAGCTATGCCCTCAGTAGATGAAATAGCATTATGGAATCATCATCATATGTGTGGTTCACTGTGTGTTAGTCAGATTTCCATTGCTATAATAAACTACCTGAGATCCTCAACTTAAAAAGAGGAAAGAGCCGGGCATGGTGGTACATGTTTGTAATCCCAGTACTTGGGAGGCTAAGAAAGGAAGATTGCAGGTTCATGGCCAGCCTCAGCAACTTAGTGAGGTCCTCTGCAACTTAGTGAGACCCTGTTTCAAAATAAAGAATAACAAATAGGGCTGGGGTGTAGCTCAGAGGTAGAATGTCCTGGGGTTCCATTCCCAATTTTGCAAAAAAAGAGAGAGAGGAGGAAAGATTTATCTAGGCTCAGTTTCAGAGGTTTCAGTCCATGGGCCTATAGAGATGCACAACATGTCAGAGAACATGTGGTAGAGCCAAGAAACTCACTTCATGGAGGCCAGGAAGCAAAGACAGAGAAGGAGGCTGGGGTCCCATGCCCCTTTCAAGGGCACACTGCCCATTACCTGGCTTCCTTCTATGAGGCCCCACCTCTTAAAGGTTCCACCAAGTCCCACCTGTGCCACAGGCTGGCCCCCAAGCCTTGAACACATGAACTCCTGGGGGAGAGTCCAGAGCCAAACCACTGTACTTTGTCACTGAAGTGCTATCAGGCACATGACTCTCCTTGTCACTCCTCAGAGCCTCAGCATTTTCTTAATATTTTATAAGGAATTTTGTAACCAGAGGAGTTTCTGGATTTTTGTTTTTGTTTGTTATGTTTGTTTTGCTGCTCTCCCAACAGTTCACAAAGAAATCAAGTTCAGACAGCACAACTTGTTATGTCATGATAGGCCTTTTCTATTAAATGATAACTTTAAGTCTAGAATTATAATAATAATAAACAGAGGCAGGAACAATGGCTCTGAAGGAAGGAAAGCTGGCCATTCTGCCTAAGAATATTAACGGTGGATTTGAGAACACAGTGGTCTCGAGGGGGAGATTACTGGAAGATAAAGGGGGGTCACCCAAGCTGAATGGTCCCAATTTGCTGACTGAGCTTAAGGAGCGCTCTATAAGGGTGCATAAACACAACCGTCAGAACCCTAAAAGGAATACGTGAACTGGCAGGCCTAATTCTCACTTGGAAATATTTCCACAGTGCTTACACAGCTATTCCCCAGCACGGGATGGAGGCTCAGATGAAACAGTTTTCCTTAAGGGAGTAGGCATTCCTTGAGAATAGTAGACATTTATTTAAAATTAATGTTGACATGAACTTCAACCGCCAGCAAGCTGAGGCATACCAGACATGCTCAAAATACCAACATTCACACAGTCAGGCAGCTGGACTTGCTCTTAAACTACAACAAGCTAACTAGCTGCACGCAGTGGGTCAACAACTGAAAAAACACAAAGCATAAATACTGCGAATTTATTCCTAAATTTTATTAAGAAACAAGAGTCTCATGCCAAAATGTGTAACATCTCTCTCTGAACTTGCTACTCTGGTCAAGAAATGCCACCTCCAATTCCGAAGTTCACATTCTTTCCTTCTGAAAGATGTTGAGTACCAACACTACAAGTGAATTCAGAGCTGCCCATTATCTTGAAACCAAATCAGTGGCCTGAAGGCATCAAGTCCTAATAGTTTTAAAATAACTGACTATAAAAACTGTATTTATTATTGTGAAGGCTCTTTATGGCTTTTTCTCTATTTTTATAAAATGTCATTATCAAATAGGTATTTATCTAACAGCATATCATTTTATTTATTCCAGGAAACTCTCTCAGTGTTAAGAGGATATGACTGTTGAAGTTTAGATGGGCAGGGAACATAAGGTGAAAAAATATTTTCCTGAAAATGATCTAGAAGAAATCACAAAATTAGTTATTTCACCCTGAAAGAGTGAGATAATTATGTGTATAGTTTAATAACCTTACTTCATTGGCTAAGAATGCTAACTACCAGTCTCCTCTTATTTCTATGCACACAGCTAGACTATATTTCCCAGCCTCCCCTGCAATTAGATATGGCCATGTGACTAAGTTATAGCCAAAGGAAAATGATATAAATATAACATGGGAGGGACATAAAGACTGTTCTCATAGTCACTGAGACTTCAGGAGTGTTACTGCAGTGAATTTTAGTATAAGCTGATTGATAGACATATTTTACCACACAGAATTTCAGATGGATTTTTAAAATTCCTCTTTTAAAGTGATCATATCCCCAGATGAAAACATTTTGGAAACAGTGGTGACAGTTTCACAATGATGTGACTATAATAAATGCTGCTGAATTATACACTTAAAAATTGTTTAAACTGCAATTTTTATGTTATACATATTCTACCACAATTTTAAAAAAAAGAACCCAAGTGATCACATAAGACTTGCAATAGTCATTCACACTTTAAAGTGAACATTTTGGCAAATTTACCATTTTGATCTACCAGAAAGACCAAAATAAGGATAACCCCAGGTAGACTTCTGAGCCACCTTACACCAGCTGCTGCAGGCAAGCTATACTGAACAACAGGCTGCTTCCTACTTTTCTCAGGCTGCTGTTTGGGCCCAGGTAGCTTCCTACTATACCCAGTCTGCCCCCTGCACTGCAAGCAGGCTGTCACCATAGCAACCAGGATAAGCTGAGTCACAGAGCTGCTGGGTCAATATGGCAATGAGATAAAGATGAATGGACAATGAGACCTAGAAAGTTACAGATCCCAGGACTTAAGGGCAGGGTGGGGGTGCTGAAAGACACCATGTATCCCCTGGTCACTGATGTCAGACCAGACAGGCTGTCCTTGAAAAGATAAGGAAGCATGAACAAATATAAGACTCGAATACTAACATCGACTGTGTGTACATATGTGAAAATCCCAATATCAGTCTCAGTCCTCTGTGTGGGAAAGAGGGAGATGGGGAGGCGGAGGGGTGGGGGGTGGGGGGAGGCACCAAGTGCTGTGTGCAGGTATGTCAGTGTCAACATGGTTTACATTATGATGTGAGGTCATAATGCACCAATAAACGCACATTTAAAAATAAGTAAATAAATAAAGACTTGGAGTCTAGCGGGGTCAGCAATGTCTCCACCACCTTGGTGTGATGCTTTCTCTCTTGCTTTGCAATCAATCCTCCTTTAACTTGGCAACCACCTCATTATTTCTATATGGGCTGAGGAAAAGAAGCCACCAAGGGGCAACACCCAAACCATAAACACACAGAGCAATGGGGGAAGGGCGGGAGCAGGCAAGCACAATTAAGGAACATTTGTTGCTAAATATTTTAAATACTCTTTCCCAAAGACACAATCAAAACCTCTTGGTCCAGATTTGTCCAGAAAATGTTTCCCCTGAAAAGGAACCCTGGCAGAGGCAGGCTCAGTTAGCCTGCCACAGGTAAGAAGAACAACTGTCAGCAAGAGAACGGACACAAGAATGAATAAAAGAAGCCAATCTGCAAAGGTGGCCTACCGGATGACATTCTGGAAAAGGCAAAACTATGGAGACAGAAGATTGGCAGCTGACAGGCGTTGAGAGTGGGGAGAAGGAAGGAAGGGTAAGTGGAACACAGAGGAGTTTTAGGGTAGTGGCACTATTTTATTTATGCATTTGTCAAAACTCACTGAACTGTCCAATAAATTAAGAACTTTAGTTACGAATACATATCATATTAATCAACTGTAACAAATGTAGCATACAAATGCACATTTGTTTTGCAGTACTGGCAACTGAACCCAGGGCCTCTTACATGCTAGGAAAGCACTGAGCTACATTCCCCAGTCTTTAACAGGTTCTCACTAAGTTCCCCAGGCTGGCCTCCAACTTGCATTCCTCCTGCCTCAGCCTGAGTAGCTGGGGTTACAGATGTGCACCGTTGCACTTGACAAATGTAAGACATTAACAGAGTAAATTAAGGAGGTGGGGGCCCTCTGTATTATCAGTTCAATTTTCTGTAAGCCTAAAACTGCTCTAAAAAATAAAGTCTACTAATTTAAAAACACAAACAAACACATTTCAAACTCCTCTCCTGGGCTATTTATTATCAAGTCTTATCGATTCACAGTTCTAAGGAAGGACTGAGCTCATAATAAAAGAACAGCTTTCTTGTCAAGCTCCATTATTAATGCAAAGCAATCACCTGAGCACCTCTAGTTAAATTCCTCCTATTAAAAATTGTAGTGGTTTGAATATGTCAAACTGAAGATACTCAAATTATGGAAACATATTATCATTTTTGCAGAAACTGGCTGGTGATCTAACATCTTTCTAAAACTAAGCAGAAATAAGCACCTATTTAACCCATTATGCCCCATCGTGCTATATTCAGGACACCTTTAAAAATTTGAATTAAGCAATTTTATAGGTATCCTATGAAACATTACAGGTCATATATATGACCTAAAATACATATCATATGACTTTTTTTCTCTATATATATATATATGAGATGTATATATATCATATGACTTTTTCTTTCTCTAAATATATATATATATATGACTTTTTCTCTCTCTAAATATATATTTGCTACTTCTAAAGCTATAGGACTAAGGCAATGGTAACATTTTTAGAATAATATGGGCCAAGTCAGATGAATCCCAGTACTTGGTAGGCTGAGAAGGAAGGGTCCCAGATTTGATGCCAGCCTCCCCAACTGAGCCTCAGCAATTTATGAGACCCTGTTTCAAAATAAAATAGGGCTGGCAAAGCCAGAGGTAGAATGATATATAGATATAGATATAGATATAGATCATGATATCAATGATATGTATGTATATATGAATGAGATAATGGGACATCAAGGGTTAATACAGAAACAGGACAGCAAGTTGAAGGGCCGCACTTGATCCTCAAACTCTCCCTGTTTTCAGTGAAAACAGCCTACCAAGTTGATAAAAGCCATCAGTACCCAATGATACAGTGAATCCTGGCTGCCCTGATTCCTTTCTATGGATTTCCAGGAAGACAGACTGGCCCCAGCATCTCCTCTAAGCAGTGTGCTTCACATTTAACCCACATGTTGATGAAAACAGTGAGCAATTCTAAATTTAGATTCCCCATAAGAGGATCTGATTTGGAAGGATAATCCTCTGGAAAAATCTGGCCTCCACATTTTAAAGAGTTGGAAATCAAAGGGCACTAATAACTGTAGAATGGGGCAAAATGACACACAGAAAAAAGCTGTGAAACACAGAAACCATGCTAATACTTCCCTTGATATGAAGAGGATTGCTTAAATACACAGGTCCAAGCCCTAATGGCTTTTCTCTACCATGACTTCTTTTAAACAAAAACAGAAACACTACTCACAGACTTCCCTTTTCAGACTTTACTGTGTAAGAAGCAGAGGAAGAGAAGCAGGAAAACCTCTCTCTGAAAATCAAGAGCATTTTTGCAACAAAAATTAGAAACTGCCTGTCAAGTGCATGGTGCATACCTGCAATTCCAGCTACTCAGGAGGCTGAGGCAGGAGGATCACAGGTTCAAGGCCAGCAGAGCTCTTCTACTGAGCCAGTCTTTTTTATTGTTCATTTTGAGAAAAGGCTGGCTCAGTAGTAGAATGCCCCTGGATACAGGAAGGAAAGAAGAAAAGGAGGGAGGAAGGGAGGGATTAGAAGCTGCCTACTGAAAGGTCTACACTTACCAGGTTTTACTCTGGCTGCTAGGGAAAGGTCCACCAGCATGAGACAGCTCAGAAATTAGTAGTCAGCTCTTTTCATTAATCTCATCAACTAATGTGTAGAAGTCATTCGTATTAGTCAGGGTTCTCCACAATAGATACACATATCTCATAATTATGGAGGCTGAGAAGTCCCAAGATCTGTAGTTGACGAGCCAGCGACCCGGGAGAGACAAGAATGTTAAGTTCCAGTCTAAGTACTAATGCAGGAGAAGTCTGGGCACTCCATGGCCCATTCAGGTTGACACAAGAGGACTGACTTCTGGGAACTTCCGAATACCTGAACGCAAGGAGGATCTTGGAGGGTAGCACATCTGGAGAAGACATGCACCGCCTCCCCCTAACCTCACCTTCCACAGCTCTTGCATCTGGCTGGCACATGGAACCTCTGCCACAGCCTTTCTAATAAATGGATAAAGGGCAGTGAAAAGCTTCTTTGAGCTCAGTGAGCCACTCCAGCACATCAATCAAACCTGTAATTGGGAGGTTTGTGGGAACTCCAATTTGTAGCTGGTCAGTAAGAAGCTGTGAAGTTGCAGACTTGGGACTGGCATCTGAAGTAAGGGACAGTTTTGTAGAACTGAACCCTCAGCCTGCAGGTTCATACCACTTCAAGTCACACAGTGTCAGAACCAAGCTGAATGTAAGCACCCCCAGCTGGAGAACTGCTGCAGAACCCACTGCAGAGTGCTGGAACCATTCATGGATGGGGGAAATGCCCACACATTTGGTCCCAGAAGCATCCTATGCTGTACTGAGTGACTGAGATTAGAATGGAAAAAAATACTTTGGGCTTTCCAACGCTGTATCACCACACTTGGAAAGACATAAAAATAAATAAATAAGCTTTTTTAAGTTCTCAGTCTTAGAGAGCCATGTAATTGGTTTACCCTTAACAAAGCATGACAATGAGGGAGGAGAACTTTGTGCAAATGCATCTGACTATAAAGGAATGTCTGCAAGCTTAGTAGGCTAATTAAGGAGAAGATGGCGTCCAGGAAGAAGAATATATTCCTAGCTAAGATTCCACAACTCTCTGGCAGTGTTGCTTCCAACAAGTTTCTTCATGCACAGAACCCCTGCTTTTTCACCTTTGGAATTAGGTTCCTACCTACTGCATGGTGTTGTTGCAAATGGCACCTTATGCGCTTAGCAATCAACATGTACCAGTAAAAAATGGCTTCTGTTGCTAAAAAAGCCACTGTATCTATAAAAATTAAAAATTGAGTTGGCACATATATAAATGTATATATATGCATATATATATACATACATATATATATAGTGGGGGGGATGCTGGGGACTGAACCCAGGGGCATTCTACCTCTGAGCTACACCCATAGCCCTATTTTATTTTGAAACAGGGTCTCATAAATTGCTGAGGGCCTTGCTAAGTTGGGAAGGCAGGCATCAAATCTGGGACCCTTCCTTCTCAGCCTCCTAAGTACTGGGATTCATCCGGCTTGGCCCATATTATTCTAAAAATGTCATCATGCCTTAGTCCTATAGCTTTACAAGTAGCAATGATGTGTCCCATCACACGTGGGAAAATGAACCACCCACTACACTGCTGAATCAAGAATATTTGTCTTATGTTCAGAGACTGTGCTTCAAGAAAAAACAAAAACAAGGGTACCTAAAGCTTAGTACGTGATTACAAAGTAACAGGCAGCACTCTAAGCACTTCACAGCAGTTTATTTAAGCCTCAAAACAATTCTATGAAACATATTATTAGAGAGAAACTGAGGCACAGAAAGGTTAAGTAACAGGCAGCACTCTAAGCACTTCACAGCAGTTTATTTAAGCCTCAAAACAATTCTATGAAACATATTATTAGAGAGAAACTGAGGCACAGAAAGGTTAAGTATCTCTCCCAAACCAAGTAAGGAGCAGATTCATGATTTGAACCCACGCTGACTCTGGAGCGGGCGCTAATCACTATCCTACTCTGCCCCCAGTAAGAGTCTCGAGAAGAGCCCAGACATATTTGTGACTAGTGTCCCAAGGAGGTCTGCTATGGATATCCATGAGTATACTTAGAGAAACACTGGATTCTTGGTAGTCAAGAATACCAATAGTTTAGGAATACTTAAGTCTAAAAAACCAAGTCATGCTACTTAACTGCTGGGCCTTGCTGAGATATAAAAATACACAACTGCGAGGGCCCGAAGAGACGACAAACACACAGGAATGGTGCAAGCTTCTTTATTCTTCTCTCTCTCTCTCTTCTCTTATTCCCTCCCTATTCTCTTACTCCTTCTCCTCACGGGAGAGACTCCTTCTCTTTTCGTCAGGTTTGGGAGGAATCGTAAAGGGGGGAAACCAGTGAGCCTATCGGGGAGTAGATCACTCAGGCAACTTAAGTAACACTACCTCCTATTGGGCACGCACTGTCCACACTCTGACATGCTGGTGCATGCGCTCTGACGTGGCACAGCCCTAGGATGTTACCACCTGCAGCTGCTCCTGGCACTCTGCCAGGTGCCATCTTGAGGCGAGTTCTCTCCGGGCCTGCCGGGCTAAGACCCCAACACACAACCAGGTGAAAACAAGCATCAAATGGAATCACACATTCTCCAGCGTCTTCCTGCCAGCTGCCGTCCCATCTACCCGCCTCTCACACAGCACCACTCAACCTGGCTTTCCAGACTGTTCTTCCTAATAAACTCCTTCCCACTCAACTTACACTGACCACCTATTTAAAATCACAACTATGCCCTTTGCCCCAAATCTCCTATTTGCACCCCAAAACCACTCCTCTATTCTGTTTTTAATAGAATATATTGTCTAGCAGAGTATATGATAGACTTATTATATTGTAATCTATATTGATTATTAATTGTATGCCCCAACCAGAACATAAGTTCTAGGAGCAGAAAGTTATTTTTTTTTCTTTCTTCTTTTTTTTTTTTTTTTTTTTTTTTTTTTTTTTTTTTTTTTTTTGTTTTGTTAATTTTACTCACTTACATATCCTAAAGTGCTTACCATAGTATCTAACACACATAAATAATGTTTGATTAATGTCACTTTCTAGATCAAAATTTTCAATAGCTTTTCATCACTTATCAAAATCCAGCCTACTGTCTTATACAGTTTCCAGCCAAGCCAGATGCCATCTGCAGTGACTGGAGACAACAAGTTGCTCTTTTCTCTGAAGAGCAGTCTAAATGGAGACACCAAGGGTCAAGTGCCTAGTAATGGTGACAGAAGCCGCAATGGCATAGAGATGACAGCA
>PVLC010048304.1:0-10893 GCA_004027655.1 Graphiurus murinus
GGTTTTTATACCTGCACCGGCCTAAGCCACGAGGTGTCTCATACAGCTCTCACCTGGCCCGGCCACGAGTCGGGCGTGCTGGTGCATGCGCTCTGGCGTGGCACAGCCCTAGAATGTTTATCCGGCAGCGGCTTCTGGCACTCTGCCAGGCGCCATCTAGAGGCGAGGTCTAGCCCGCGGAACTAGGCCCCCGACAGTTTGGGAATAGCTTCCTCCCTTCAGCCACAGTTTAGAAGGTCACTCTTAACACAAGAAGTTAATTTAGACTAGGAAATTCTAATGTGTTTCCTTCAAAGGCACACACTTGTAATCCCACTATTTGGAAGGCTGAGACAGGAGCATTGCAAGTTCACGGCCATCCTCAGCTACTTGGTGAGGCCTTCTGCAACTTAGTGAAACCCTGTTTCAAAATTAAAAATTAAAAATAGGGCTGGGGGTATAGCTCTGAGGTAGAATGCCCATGGTTCAGGGTTCAATCCCTAGTACTGAAAAAAAAAAAGAAAAACAATTCTGAGTGAATTGGTGACTAAGCCTGACAAAGTCTTCTTATAGGAAAGCAGAGTAGTGTTCATTAATTAAATATCTGTATATTGTCCTATAAGTAGTTTTTATTTTCTTCTTAACTTTCAGAATGAGGGAATCAAGAATTAAGTGAGATAGTATTTTACATTCGCCTTCATTATTTTCTTCTAGAGTTCTGAAAGCAAACACAATTATAACTTCCTAGCTGGTACTGGAATTTAAGCACCAAATGGTACCTCAGTGTCCAAGGAGATGCTGCTGCCTTTGCTATTCCCCCAAATGTATAAATTTTTCTTTGCCTTGCAGAATGTTGATTTTTAAAAAAAAGAATTCTGGAGTTTCAATACTTCCCTAGTGGAAACTCTAATTTAGTGTAACTATTTCAAATAAATATCCTAGGAGACAAAATAACTATTTTAAATAGAAGACAACATCTTGTGGCATAATCTCAAGCGAGTACAGTTTAAATGACTACTATCTTTCATAGAAGAAATCTATCTTGAAATTCTATCTATAAAACTGTTACAGAGGCATTGTAAACATAAGAGCATGCTGTTATTTTCCTTGGCATTTAGAAGGTTATGCTTGTGAAACCCACTTTATTTTAGGAACTGAAATAATTTTAGAAAGTGCAAATAGTTTTGCTTTCAAAGGTCATGAGCAAGTACAAAAAATACCCATTTGAGTACAAGAAAATGCTTTCAATCTCCCCAACATTTCACCATCTTTCTCCAAGGCTAAAACTGAAGTGTATATAAAAATTATAAATAGCAGAAAATACACAAATTAGGTCAATAATGTTCAAAAGTAAAGTAGTGAAACCTTATGTTGTTGGATGATAAGAGCAAATATTGTTGGGTGCTTCTTGGACTTGATACCATAAACCCACTTTCAATAAAAGGTTACAGACCTCCTTGGATTCAGACTGTCAGATCTCCTTGGTAACAATAAGCCATGGTCTGGAAAGATCTCAGTAAAAGCATCATCAAATCACCATCACCATGAAATCACCATCACCATCATTATCAATAAAACAAAACAAATGTGACATAAACAATAACTAAAACAAACAACAATAAAAGTCACTAGCATAGAAAATACACTGAAAAGTAAACAGCCCAGAAATTTGAAATAATATTCCACATATACTATAAATTTATTTTTTCTCAATAATAATATTTTTAAGTTTCATAATAATGTTGGTTTCCAATGAATTTTTGGCTTGGCCTATGCTTTTGGATGATGGTAGAGAGTGAAAGGAATGCTCAAAACAAATATAGGTTTATATCTGCAAATATACAAAAGGGGCTGGTGATGGAGGGCCCTTAATTTAGAGTCACAGAAAGAATTCAAAGATGACTTCAAAGGGTATTCAAAACCATGCATTTGAAATCCAAGATAAGAAAATATGTACTTTTCTCAAGAGCCAAGTTTTCAGGTAAACTTTCTCCTACTCAGATTTTCACTGAGAAGTGTTTGGAAACTTGATGGAAGAAAATGTGCAAACTAGAGATATGTTCATTCTTTTACTCCTCTATATTTAGAGACTAAAGGTAGCATGAGGTGCTTTCATATTTGGTTGAAATGCCTGGAGAAAGCAAACATTTTTTAAGAGAGCGACTTATCTGCTGCTTCTTTCAACTACCTTGACTCTCCTGTAATAGTTTGCCTTTTAATCTCTTCTGGCGGATACTGCATCCTGATCCCTTGCTGGTCCCTACTAATCCTCCCACTCCTGGATCAAGCCATAGCTCACAACATCAACTCTGTATGAGGCCCACTTACTATATAATTAAAATAATTGATGCCATAATTATGTTATGCTCTAAGGAGTATCAAAGAGAGACGATCGTTGGTATTATGGTGCACCTAAGAGTTATAAAAGTGTATCACAGACAGGCAGCCCAAAGCTAAGGTCAACTATTTTAAAAACTGGAAGTTGTTTTTACTCTAAGAAGGCCATATATAATCATTGTAGAAAATGAGGAAAATATAAAAATACAGGGCCACCTCTTTCTCCCCATTGAACCTATGCTTTTCAATGAAGTAGATATTTTACAGACTATAGTATTTTTTTTTCACAGAGTCCTTTAGATTTTAGACTCTGTGGAACCTACTATTGCTTAGCCGATCTGAGAGGCTTTAGAGCTTCAGAATGAGCAATCTGGAATCATTGGGAGCCCCAGTAAAACCACACCTTATCCCGGCAAACAGTTTCTGAAGACTTAAGTTAATGTGAGAAGGAGGGAGGGAGGGAGAGAGAGAGCAAGGTGATTGAGTACATATATATTATTTTTATTTTTGTTTTTGTACTGAGGACTGAACCCAGGGGCCTTCTATCTCCACGCTACACCTCAGCCCTATTTTATTTTTCATTTTGGAACAGAGTCTCACTAGGTTGCTAAGTTGAGAGTTGAAGATGGTCTTGAACCTGCAATCCTCCTGTCTCAGCCTCCCATATACTGGAATTATAGGTGTGTGCCACCACACCCAGCTGAGTATGCATGATTAAACTTTTCTAAGCTATATTAGACTCTGTTTTATATTACTATTTGACTTTGGAATCTGTAGTCAGTTTTGGATAGGACATTTCAAGTCATTTTCAAAGAGCAAACAATAGGCCTATTTAACTCTGCTAGAAAATTACTGTGGTAGAGAGCTTTCTTCTTCTTTATAGTATTCTTTGAAGAAACAACAATGGATGTCCTTTGTAGAAAAAAGGGGTTAAATTAAAAAGAAAAAAAATTGTGTTTAAGGAGTACAATAGTAAAGTGGCCTTCTTAAGGCAATGGTGAAAGCTTCTAACAGGATGAAGTTTCCATAACTATTCAGACTTCATTCCTAGGAAATCTTTAAAAAATAAAAAGGTCAACTTAGGGTTGCCAACTCTTTGTATTTTCCAATTATGTTAAATAAAAACAAATTGATTGATCCAAAAAATACTGAAAGTTTATTCTCAATCAGGTGCTGTACTAAAATCTGGAGCTAAAGTTAATGAAACCCTTTCCTTATGATCATATAATTTGGATGTGGTTGGGGATCAACTAGACACACACAAATAAACATAAAGCTATCAGTGTGACTTGCTATAAACAATATATACATGCTCACACAAAAAGTATAATTGGCTATTTTTAAAGAAAATATGAAGGAAAGACATTCTCACCATTGTCATGGCTAACACTTATTAAGCATATTTTATGCATAACCTCATTTGATTCCCACAGTAACTCTAGGAAGTGGATAATTTTATTATCCCTATTTTAATACTAAAAACTGAGAGAGAGAGATTATTTAACTTGCTCTTGTTTTATAGCTTTCCAGTACTACAACCTAGATTCTAACTCTGACATTTTGGGCCTGGAGTTCATATTTTTAACTACCAAATAAAAGACAGTATTCATAATTTTCATAAATTCAACTTTATTAAAACCTTATTGTGTTGTTTTACTTTTTCTCTTTTAGTGGCAAAATGGTAAAAATTTGGGACTAAAGGTAGTTATGAACTAGCAAAGAAAAGACACTTCTTGAAGGTGTTTTTCAATGAGGATCCATTGAGTAAGATGGTTTAACACGAGCTCCTTTCCAAAGATGGGAAGACACTAGCTCATACATAGAGGACAATGTAGCTTTCTTGTCATAGATTTAAATGCAATTTCAATAATATCACATTTAATCTGACTCCTAAAAGTATTGCAGTTTGTGTCACATTTAACTTGCTATTAAAAAAAAAAGAGAGAGAATGCTCCTCCAATACACTGTGGTAAAATATATAGTGAGTTCTCTGTTGCTTCTATTTCAAAGCCAATTTGGGATTCCCTTTGTTTAAGAAAGCATTTATTGGCCTGTTTGCTAAAGGACAGATAACCATAAATTATACAAGAAAATGTTCCACATCCCTTGTAGGCTTTATTCACTTTGAATATGGTAGCAAAGATGAGAAAATACTAGAAATAAGAAAAAAGCCCCAACACTTTCCAATAAGCATTTAATTTGACTTTAATGGGAATTATTGATGTGAAGGAAATGAAAATTGATTGCCAAATTCCCCAGGATTACGAACAATCTGAGAGAAAGACGTCCCATTTCTACAGATCTGGGATGAAAAGGTCCCAGACAGGAGCCCTCCTTTGGTAGCCTTCAATTTATCAGACTATTTCCAGGACCCAATTCACGTGTCAACTCCAGTGAGGAAGACAGTAATGTTTCATAAAAGCAACTGGGGTATCTCTCCACAGTGGGAAGCCACTTTTAAACTGACATCAACAAGCCCTTCGCAAGCCTTGTTTCTGGGAGACCTTACATAAATGACTGCTTTTCCTAGTGGAGGTGGGCTGCCTACTGGGGTGATGACAAGGTCAAAGATATGGACTAGGGACTTGAGGTCAGGCCTTGCGAGGAGTAACTAGGAAGTGCTCCCTTTGCTCTTGCCCCATGCAGAGAACATGCAAACTCATCAGGCAGAGCCCGGGAAGGTGGGCTGGCAGGTCAGAGGTATTATATTGTTATGGTTATGTCTGTATTTGTATTTGTTACGGACTATAAAGCATGATGATGCAATAAAGGGCTGGGGTCATGAATTCCAATTGGCTGTGTAGTGCTATTTCATGGAGGGGAAAGTCCAACTGTTATGAATTCAGACAACTTAATGATTTCAGTTTCACTGCATTGCTCTGCTCCCTGGGAACCTGAGGAAGACAAGTGAGTGGGTACTGATCATAAATCCAGACATACATACAACAGGAAAACAGCCGCTGAAGCTCTACATCAACGCAGAGCATTAGTCTAATAGAAATGTTGATCATACTATTTGGTGAAAAATATTAATTAAATAGGAAAAGTTGATAAAATATATTTTCAAAAAGGATGAAACTGCTCAGATATCTTTCTTTGTGCTTATTTATATCCACATGAATATAAAATACCATTGGTTCTTCATCTTTAATACCTAGGGGATTTATAAGCATATTGCTTCAATAAAACTTGGTTCATCTGTACAGTACATGGCTCAGATATGCATATTTAATTACTCTGAAAGTAATTTACTTGTACAGATGGTGGTATTAGAGGGTCTTACTTCAATTTAAATTACTTTCATTGGAAAAAAAAAAAAGCATTCCTTGGCTATGATTTCCAAGTAAAAATTTAACTTTTATAACATATGGAATATACCTACTTGTCGTAATTATACATGAGTAATCCCACACATGCAAAATAAACATTATTGTAAAATTTTGAAACCACTCACAGGGAGAAGTATTATAACAAGATAATTCAAGACTCTCAGATGCAAAGCTCAGGGTGTTGTAAACTCTAAACTTGCAGCCAAAGTATATAAATGAGTTTAGGAAAAAAAAAAAAAAAACATAGGGGATCTAATTTGCAGCTGAAAGCAGTGAGCAGCATTCTTAGCAGACCACTGAGACTCAGCTCATACACTCAGGAAGCCCATCAAGTGCCTCCTCCCTGGGTGAAACTCACAAGAAATTAGGAGATGATATGTGAATCATACACCTGGGCAGATCTCAGAGAACCACCTGGACCTGTGTGCTCCCTCAGCCATTTTGCTATTTGTCCTCTCTTCTCTCTCTCTTTCTCTCTCTCTCTCTTTTTTTCTTGGTTTTCAAGTTTTATATTTTTTATTGGTGCATTGCAATCATCCATCTTTGTAAGTTACAAGCTGATAGAGGCATACATGCACACTTCACTCATTTAACTCTTCCCCAATTCCTTATTTTCTAAAAATGAAAAGACTACCCCCCCCCCAAGCTGTGACGTGGAACTTTCTGAATTGCAACACTTATCCTGTTGAAACAAACACCCAAATAAAAATCATCACTTTCAAAGGCCAGCCAGTCACAAAGGAAGACAAATGGCTTATAGCATATTGTATTGATTATCACACAGTAGCTGGGTATTAAAAATGGGTAAAATATAAATGTTTTTGAAAAAGATATTGTTTTCTATTATGAGATTATAAAAAAGTGCCCATGTGTTTGCTCATTCCTCACTGCAAGTATTTCTTTATTAAAGTACTGTATCTCAGGCAGCACATGTGCTATTCACCACTCTGGTTGCTATGGTAAGTAGTCATGTTTTATTAAAGAGTAAATGGCCACCACCCACATGAATGGCTCCCAAATGGCCTCAGAATAAAGCTCCCTTCCCCACTTTTTTTTAAAAAAGCTAATCTGATTTTTAAAAGATAAACATGAATTTTACCCTTATTTAGAGTAAGGCAAAAATCTCTCTTCTGCCTTCTCTCAAATCTATCACTTGAAATGATTCTCTCCATTAGGAACTGTGAAGAGCAAAAAAGAGAGTCCAACTTGATAAACAGAGGTTAAGGGAAGGAAACATCACAGTGTATGTCTCATTGCAAATTTGCAAGTGGCAAAATATTTCTTTTTTTTTTTTTTTTCGGTACTGGGGATTGAACTCAGAGGCATTCTACCTCCGAGCTATACCCCCAGCCCTATTTTTTATTCTTTATTTTGAAACCGAGTCTCACTAAGTTGCGGAGTGCCTCACTAACTAGCTGAGGCTGGCCGCGAACCCGGATCCTCCGGTCTCAGCCTCCCGAATGCTGGGATTACAAGCGTGCACCACCACGCCCAGCTTGGGAAAATATTTCTTAATACATTTTATTCTCTATATTATAATTCATAATGTTATTCCCTATATATGATTTTATTTCATAATATTCACTTTATTACATTATGTCAGTCTTAAGAATCTTTCTGATTGCACATTCATACACAGACACACAGACACACACACACACACACACACCCACGAAATAAGCAAATGAGCTTATATGATAGTATTTGGGGAGTTGTAACATGGGATTCATTTTAAATATGGAATCCAGAATCCAAACTGAATAGTATTTTGGTACTGCATGCATGCTTGGTATTTCACTATAAGATATTTCTATAACATGAAGCCACACTCATAAAGTGATTTTTCAAACTAGTTGCATTGCATTTTCTCCTCTCTCTCTCTCTCTCCCTCCCTCCCTCTCCAAAGAAGTATTTTTCTCATGGTGGTAATCTGATTGCCAGGCTGTAGGACATAAAGGAAAGTGGGTTTGGATGAGGTCAGTTCTCATGCTGAGTCATGACTATTTAGAATGGGTATTACCCTCAAACGGTTCTACTCAAAATGCCTTACTGAGAAATTAGTTTACGAAGACAGCATCTCTGATGACAGAGGGGGGAAAAAAAAACCTTTTGAACTAAAAAGCCTCCGACTAACCCACAGTATACTGTTTCCTTAACAAACGCAGCTAGCAATTTCTGACCTGTGTTATGTTTCTATTTTTTGGTTTCCCTCTCTCAGATTTTGGCCTGAAATGACTAGGCTGGATTCTTCCCTTGGGCCCCGCACCTGTGACTTAGTGCACAGGTTTTCCTATCATTTGATGTTAGCTGAATTGTTATTTTCTCACCAAGACTGAAAACTACTACCATTTCATGAAGAAGAAAAACGCAGGGCAAGGTGAGAAGAAAAGATAATGGAGAGCAGTGGGATGAGCAGAGTGTTTCTTAATTATACTGCAGACTTCTGAAGGGTCCTTTTTTTTTTTTATTCTGCACCTTGTGCAATCTCAGTCACACAGTGACTGGGGCCAGTGATGCAGCTGCAACACACCAATAATGCAGTTGTGCCTTGGAGACACACAGAAGGTAACTTATTTTTAAGAAGAAAAGCTAAAGAAGAGGAAAAATATTTGACTTAATATGTTCAAGACTTTTATTTTACTCTTATTCCTGTTTATTACATATTTTCTGTTATACAGACATCCCCCCCAATACAATTCCTTTTATTGATTTTTATATTAAAGCAATTGAAAGCAATGTGGTATCATTTTCTGGCATAATAGAGCCATAGAAGCATGACAGCAGACACCTCACTGGGAGAAATAACATGTAAACGCTATACAAATTAGCCTCTTCTAATGCAGTTAATAAAAGAAAATAAACACTTGCAGATGGAGTCGAATTAAACAATACATTAGAGCTCTGTGTATGAGTTTACTGTAGTCTTTTCTTTTTATTATAAATGACCATCACTAAAATGATCCTAAATACCCCATTAAGGAAAACTTACTCTCTAATAGGTGAAGACTAATGAGGCAATAGAAAGTATAATTGGAGAACTTGCTACCTCGACCACAGAAAATCATACTAGTATGCAAAGCCAAATACCAGTGTCTGCTAAAATTTTCAGCTCATTCATAAGAGTGAAAAGCACATGCACACTTCAATCATTCATTCCTTAGTCCAAATTTGATTTATCACTTCACTAGTGTAAGTGTTAAAGCTGTAGAGCAAAAAAAGAAAGAAAAAGAAAACATAGCCATGTCAGCGGAGTTATAATAGCATGGGGAATAGGATTTTTTGCTTGTCATGTAGAGTAGATTGCTTCTTCAAGACTGACAAAGATATGAGAGGCCCCTGAGCCCTCAAAAGAAAACTTAAAATGGCAATGAGAGTCCACCCATGAAAATAAATCTGAATAGAGCAAGTTAATGTCACCATTACTTTCCTTGTTTGCCTTTCTATTACCTTCCTCCCACCACGACCTCCTCTTTTCCCTGTGGACTTTGATTCTCACATATGTTCTATATAGATTTAATGTTTCTTTTTCCATTAGCCACATCTTCTACCTTGTTTCCACCAAAAGAGCATGAATATGGCTTTTGCATTCTGATAATAAAATTCTTCAATAGCCAATTCCTGACCCTCCCTGATTTTCAGCTTCATTACCCTCAACTTTTGCTGACAGGTGGCAGTGGTTTGCCCTGAAATGCCATCAAGATAAAATAAATGAAAACAAATGCAATTCGAGATACAACATGATAAGCACCATTAGAGATATATAAACAGGATGCTATGGGGTTTGGGACCATGAAATGCTATTCTCAGAGATACCAAGGAAGACTTGATTCAAGACCTACAATGACATTAAGAACTTAAATCTGTGAGCCCCAAAATGTGTGAAGAGAAAGCTGCTTTAAGATATTAAGGGGAGAATCTATTATAAACCTAACAGAAAATTCCAATCCAAAGTGTTTTGACTTTAAGAATGTTTATATACGTAACTACACCCGAGAAGACACATAAAGAAAATTTTTATGTTTCATTCAGAGGAATTCACAAATGCAGAGATGAGCTTTACAAAGAAGTAAGCCAATTATTTCAGATTGAGTGCTCTGTCAGATGCAAGTTAAAATTCTTAATAAAATTGCAATTAACCCTACTAGTGCTATATCTGCAGGGGTTGGGGGATGTTTTATGCTCACATTGATCAGAGAAAAGAGCAGTTGAAGTAAAGAAAACACAATGATATATTCTCATGCATTTAGATGAAGTCCTCAGTTTTTCTAGTTTCATATTTCTTGGAAGCAAGGACCCAGGCATCTTCATTTTTTAATTATTGCAGGTGATTCCAGTTGAGAAACAACTCTCTGTAGCCTCTGGGATGAGGCTGGCTGGCTGGAGGCCATGGATAAGGAGAGGTAGCCTCAGACTGACTTGATTGATATGGATGTGTCTGAGGAAAGAGTCCATCAATAAGAGAGAATTATATTAGCAATCTAAGAGAATGAAGTTTGAGGTTAGGGTCCAAAGTAGTAAATGGCCATCAGAACTGGATGTGTGAGACTCAGGAGGAAATAGAGTCAGACCAGTGATGGTTGGTGGGAGAAGAGTGAGCAAAGAGGACTCAAGGAGCAAATGAGGTGGAACAGCTTTAAATAGGTCCTTATACACATGATAACTCCAAGGATGGGATGGAGGTAGAAACAGTGAAACCAGTATCTACATAATATTCATAAATAAATGGCACAAGCTGGGCACGGTATCACACACTTGTAATCCTAGTAGTTGGGAGACTGAGACCAGAGTATTGCAGTTTCAAGACCAGCATGCGATAACTTAGTGAGACCCTGTTTCAAAATAAAAATAAGAAGAAAATAAGAAGAGCTGGGGGTGTGACTCAGTAGTAGAATGTTCCTGGCTTCTGGCTTCAGTTCCACAATACTCCACAGGGGTGGGGTAGAGATGCTGGAGAAGCCTTTTTTTTTTTTTTTTTTTTTTTTTGGTACTGGGGATTAAACCCAAGGGGCATTCTACTTCTTAACTACACTCCCCAGCCACTTTTAAATTTTTTATTTGAAACAGGATTTTGCTAAGTTGCTGAGGGACATGCTAAATTGCTGAGGCTGGCCTTGAACCTGAGATCCTCATGTCTCAACCTACCAATTACTTGGATTATAGGTGTACACCACCACACCAGGTTTGTGGAAGTCCTTTTATAGAATTTAATTATCTTAGTGGAGATACAAAAAAATGATGGATTTGTCAT
>PVLC010048305.1:0-10768 GCA_004027655.1 Graphiurus murinus
CATTTGAGTCCGTCCTATCAGTGAAAACCACACATTCTTCTTAGATGTCCTTTCTTACTTTGAGGTAGCCCATATAAAATCAAAGAAGCATATTTGAAAATATACAATGCAAGTGTAAGCAAGTGTTGGATGACATATCATTTTCAAAAAGTTCATTGTGAGCTACAAGAAATCTAGATGCAATTAGCATGTAAACATAAGATTTTATGATCAAACTCAATGTGGTGATTAGTCATTGTTACAGTTAGAATCATTATGAGGGTCTAGGTCACTGTGAGGGTCAAAGAAAGGTCACAGGCAGGATGAGGTCAAGGTCATGATGACAGAGGACTTCAGGATCATGCTGAGAGTTAAGGTCAGTGCTAAGGATAGATGTTGGAGTCAAGTTGGGGGTATTAGGGTCAGGGTGAAGGGGCAGAGAGGGTCTAGTATAGGGCCAAAGTGAGAATGAGAGTCTTACTCTTAAAATACATCGAAGCCAAGCATGGTGGTGCACGCCTGTAATCCCAGTACTTGGGAGGCTGAGACAGGAGGATCACAGGTTCACGGTCAGCCTCAGCTACTTAGTGAAGCCCTCTGCAACTTAGTGAGACCCTGTTTTAAGATAAACAACAACAAAAAAATAGGACTGGGAGTTTAGCTCAGAGATAGAATGCCCCTGGGTTCTAGTACCACAAAGAAAAATAAAACAGATACATTGAGTATGGTAATACTCACGGACACACTGGATCTGTATGGATGTAGTGCAGGGCTGGGTGAGGTTTAAGATCAGGGTCAAGGGGAAAGGAAAGATAAAGGTAAGACTCCGGGAAATAAAGAGTAGAGATCGGGTCAGAATAAGGAATCCAATCAGGCTTAATGGCACCATGAGGTAAGAACTAAGTTGCTTTTTTGTTTGTTTGTTTGTTTGGTTGGTTGGTTGGTTGGTTGGTTTTTGTGGTACTGGAGATTGAACTCAGGGAAATTCTACCTCTGAGCTATACCTCCAGTCCTTTTTTTTTTTATTTTATCATTTGAAAAGAAGGTCTTACTAAGTAACTGACAGTTTCATTAAGTAGCCGAGGCTGGCCTCGAACCTGCAAGCCTCCTGTCTCAGCCTCCCAAGTACTGGGATTCCAAGCGTGCACCACCCGGCTTAAGAACTAAGGTTTGATCACAATTGGGGGAGGGGTTTAAGAAACAAGGAGGTCAGCTACAGTGTCAGGGTGTCAATCATGGGGGTCAGGAAAGGTCCAGGTGCAGGGTCAGGGACATGGTGTGGGTGACAACACACCTGAGGCTGTTGGTTGGGGTCAGGACCCAGCTATGGCGAGGGATAGGACCCCGCTAATGTGACGCTCAGGGTCACATCCAAAGCCAGGGTGACCAGAGTCCAGGATCCCGGGTCAAGGTGACACTCTGTGGTAGGAGTGAGGGTCAGGGCCAGGGCGGCCTCAGGCACAGGCGAGGGGCAGGTGGGGGGTGAGCGTCACAGGTAGATTCGGGGTCATGGTGCGTGTCACAGAGCAGTGGTCAGGATGAGCCTTGGGTGCAGGTCAACACCCCCTCACAGTCTAGGAAAACAGGAGGGGCGGTCAGGGTCAAACGTGGAGCCAGGTGAGGGGCTGGGTTGGGGCAAGTGTGAATGAAGTTTACTTAGAGAGGCACGGTCAGGGTCAGCTTCGGGGATACGGTGACATAGGGGTCAAGCAAGGTTCACGGGCAGGCTCAGGATCTGGGTCCATGTAAGAATAGCGTCAAGATCAAGTTCAGAGCCAGGCATGTTGGTACACACCTGTAATCCCAGTATTTGGGAGGCTGAGACAGGAGGATTGTAGGTTCGGGGCCAGCCTCAGCTACCTAGTGAGGCCCTCTGCAACTTAGTGAGACCCTGTTTTAAAATAAGGAATAAAAAATAGGACTGAGGGTGTAGCTTGGAGGTAGAATGCCCCTGGGTTCCAGCTCGAGTACTGAAAAAAGGGGGGGGGCTAGGGGTGGAGCTTGGAGATAGAATGCCCCTGGGTTCAATCCCCAGTATGGCAATAAATAAATAAATAAATAAATAAATAAAATAGGGCTGGTGGTGTAGTTCATAGGTAGAATGCCTCTGGATTCAATACACACACACACACACACACACACACACACACACACAATGATGGTTAGATTTAGGGCACAGATCAATGTCAGGGTTAAAGTCAGGGAAGCCTCAAGGTCATCCAGGGTCAGGGTGATGATCACAGTGGGAATGAGGGTGAGGTCGAAGGTGAAGTTCAGTGGTGGGAGGTCAAGCTGAGTTTCAAGGTACCATCATCATCAGATTGGTTTTAAGGTCCAGCTCTGGAGGATGAGTCTGGTCAGGGGCAGGTCGAAGTCCGATTTAGGCTCAGAGCACCACGAGTCAACTTCCCTGTGAAAGTTGGGGTACAAGAGGGTGAGGGTTGGAGAAAAGATGAGGTCAGGAGCTGCAGGTGAAGGGCCAGATCAAGGCAAGCGTGTGGGCGTTGCCAATATTTGGGGGATGATTTTTTTTTTCTGTAGTACCAGGGATTGAACCCAGGGCCTCACACATCCTAGGTGAGCACTGGCTACATCCCCAGCCCTTTTATTTTATTTTATAATAGGGTCTGGCTAAGTTGCTCAGGCTTGTGATCCTCCTGCCTCGGCCTCGTGAGTAACTGGGATTATAATAGCATACCATCACTCGCAGAAGGCTGATTTATCGAGCAGAATAAGTAACCAAATCAGATTCTATCCCTTACAGGGCATTATTTATTGTTGTTATTATTGTTGTTGTTATTATATTTACTGGGGATTGAAAGAGGAACGTTCTACCTCCTAGTCACATTCCCCAGCCCTATCTTATTTTTTTGTTTGGAAACAGGGTCTGGCTAAATTGCCGAGGCTGGCCTCAAACCTGTAATCCTCCTATCTTAGCCTCCCAAGTACTGAGATTACAAGCATATGCCACAATACCTAGCTTATTTTTTTTTATTTTGAAACAGAGTCTCACTAAGTTGCTGAGTCTGGCCTATAAACTGTGATCCTCCTGTCTCAACCTCCCAAGTATTGGGATTACAGGTGTGTACCACCATGTCTTGCTGGCTTATTTATGTATTTATGTATTTATTTATTTATTTATTTATTTATTTATTTATTTATTTATTTATTGGTACTGGGGATTGAACCTAGAGGCATTCAACCTCTGAGCTACACCCTAACCCTTTTTTTAAAAATTTATTTATTTTAAAACAGGGCCTCACTAAGTTGCTAAGGCTGGCCTTGAGAATCTGCAATCCTCCTGTCTCAGTCTCCCCGCTACTTTTCAAACTCCACGAGGACCTTTCAGGCAGATTCCGTCTGAAGACTCCCCAGAACAATGTTTCTCCGCTTTTAAAATTCATGTCCCTAATGGCCAGAAATCCTCGACACTGACATCCCCTGCCGAGCTTCGGAGCCGGCCTCCCGTCCGGGTGGGAATCGCCTACACCGCTCCAGCGGTCAGGAAGAGTCCGCAGAGCTTTCTTTCTCTAGTTCCTACGTACTTGGAGGATAACAGATGCTTTCTGACATTTTCCCAAATATAAAAGCTGCAGCCTGAAATCTGCTTCTCCGCCCACTCCTGACCCTCGCGGGCGATCCTGCCGAGCTTGCCGGCGCTGTCCTTTTCCTGGGCTCTTCTGGCCTCCCGGCTGAGGCATCTCTGCTCCCCAATCATTTTAACATATTGATTACCTGTTCTGCCGGGGACGTTGTGCTTTTTCGGTTTGTCTCAGTTGTGGGTGCTTGGTGTCAGGATAAGAAGGAAGAGTACTGTTAAATGACTCTATTTATAAAGTGTCCTTGAAAGCTTGGTGCCAACTTCTTCAATCCCTCCTCCCAAAATGCTGGCAGGTAAGATGAGACGCGAGGCAGGAGGTCACCCCCAATGACAATGACAAGGCTGGATGGATGAGGGTGGGCGCCCAGGTGCGCAGCCAGGCAAGCTCGCGCATGCGCGCACGCACGACATCCAGGATGGAGCGAATGGAAGGAAAAGGAGCACGGAGATTCAGGAAAGGAAAGGGAAATGCCCACTGGCCACGGTGGTGCTCGCCTGTCATCCCAGGACTTGGACGGCGGACACAGGAAGGAAGATCAGAGGTTCCAGGCCAGCCTCAGCAAGTTAGAAAGACCCTCAGCAACTTAGTGAGACCCTGCTCAGAGGTAGAATGTCCCTGGGTTTGATGTCTAGGACCCAAATAAATAAGTAAAAAGGGCTGGCATGTAGCTCAGAGGCAGAATGCCCCTCAGTTCAATCCCTAGTAAAAGAAAGAAAGAAAGAAAGAAAGAAAGAAAGAAAGAAAGAAAGAAAGAAAGAAAGAAAGAAAGGAGGGAAGGAAGGAAGGAAAGAAAGAAAGGAGGGAAGGAAGGAAGGAAGAAGAAAGAGAGAAAGAAAGAGGAGGGGGGGGAGGGAGAGAAATTCCTGAAACATGACAGAAACTCCAAACGTGTTTGGTGAGGGGAAAAAAGCCAAGGCAGGCAGGAGGGAGGGAGGAATCCAGAGAGAGCGCAGATTCAGCGAGGAAAGTGACAAACTAGGAGTCAGGGGACCTGAGTTTGGAGCCTGGCTCCACATCTATTAGAAACCTGAGCTCGGACATGTTGCTTGGCCCCTCAGAATTTTGGTTTCTTCTTCCCTCACGTGGGTATACGATTTCCTTCCCAACTAATCTCAGAAAATTGCAATAAAAATCAAATACTAGAACAGCTAAGAAATTATTTTCAAACTGAAACCCCTGTAAACTGGTGAGGCCCTCAGCACCCTGTCATGACCAGCACTTCTCTGGGGTGTTTGCGAGCCACTGTGATGTGTTCTACATGCACTAAGGATCTTTATTTACTTTTTTTTTTTTTTTTTTGCGGTACTGGGGATTGAACCCAGGGGCATTCTACCTCTGAGCTACACCCCCAGCCCTATTTTTTATTCTTTATTTTTGAAACAGGGTCTATGTTGCATAGGGCCTCACTAAGCAGCTGAAACTAGCCGAAAACTCGGATCCTCCGGTCTCAGTCTCCCAAGTACTGGGATTACAAGCGTGCGCCACCACGCCCAGCTTTTATTTACTTTTTATTGGTGCATTATAGTCTCACATCGTAACATAAATCATGGTGATAGTGGCCTACATGCACACAGCCCTCGGCAGGCTTTCCTCCACACTAAAGCATTGAACTTCGAGCCCTCTTGAGATAGAGTTTGCTATGGTTTCTCTACAACAGAGGAGGAGACTGGGAGAGGGAGGGTCAGTTGCTGAGTCACTGGACCGGTGACCATCAACTGGAATTTGAGCCAGGCCGCCCGGGGCCAGATGCTGGTTCTTTCTTTGCTCTGGATCAGGTGCCTTGCAAGCATGGCCAATGGAATAAAACCTGCCTCCCAGTGTTAAGAGATATGGGATAAGCCGGGTGTGGTGGCGCACGCTTGTAATCCCAGCATTCGGGAGGCTGAGACCAGAGGATCCGGGTTCGAGGCCAGCCTCAGCTACCTAGTGAGGCACTCTGCAACTTAGTGAGACTCAGTTTCAAAATAAAGAATAAAAAATAGGACTGGGGGTGTAGCTCAGAGGTAGAATGCCCCTGAGTTCAATCCCCAGTACCGAAAACAAAACAAAACAAAACTTCTGCCTTTGTCCCTATCTGGCACGTGTTGGAATTCTTTTCACCACGGAGGCCAAGAACCCACCAGAGATACTGTGCTGACCCAGGACAAAGGGAGGGAGGAGGAGGGTGGAGGACGGAAACGGTTCTAATAATGTTTCGTCCATGAGGGAGTGGAAATACGACCAACCTCACTGACTCGTGAGGGAGCCGGTGGAAGAGGGAGAGGTGGGGGAGGGAAGGGCACCAGGCACTAAGTACACGCCTGTTTGTATCGCTTTAACCCACACCATGATGTCTAGTCACAATGCACCAGTAAGAGTATGTGTAGCCGGGTGCAGTGGTGCACGCTTGTCATCCCAGTACTTGGGAGGCTGAGACAGGAGGATCGCAGGTTTGCAGCCAAGCCTCAGCTACTTGGTGAGGCCCTCTGCAACTTAGTGAGACCCTGTTTCAAAATAAAGAATAAAAAGTAGGGGTGAGTGTTTGGCTCGGAGGTACAATGCCCCTGGGTTCAATCCCCAGTACCAAAAAAAAAAAAAGAGAGAGCGTATATGTAGAAAAGACACCGGTTAGCTCGCTGGGGCTGCCGTAATGGAAGACCGCACAGATCGAGTGGCCTGCTCAAGTGAAGTTCCTCCTCACTGTTCTGGAGGCTGAAGTCAAGGTCAAGGGGACTGCCGGGCTGGTTTCCGGTGAGGATTCTCTTCTGGGCTTGCAGAGGCTGGCCACCTTCCCGCTGTGTCCGCCTGTGTGGCCTTCTCCCTGTGCAAGCCCACTCCTGGCATGTCCTATTTATTTATTTATTCATTTGTTTTGCGGTACTGAGGATTGAACCCAGGGCATTCTACCTCTGAGCTACACCCCCAGCCCTATTTTACTTTTTATCTTGAAACAGGGTCTCACTAAGGTGCCAAGGTCCTCACTAAGTAGCTGAGGCTGGCCACGAACCTGCCATCCTCCTGTCTCAGCCTCCCAAGTACTGGGATGACGAGTGTGCGCCACCACGCCTGGCTCCTGGTGTCTCTTCTTTTTCTTTTTCTTTTTTGATACTGCAGATGGAACCCAGGGCTATTCATTCTACCTCCAAGCCACACCCCTAGCCCTATTTTATTTTTTATTTTCAAACAGGGTCTTGCTAAGTTGCTGAGCGTCTTGCTTAGTTGCTGAGGCTGGCCTAGAACCGGTGATCTTCCTGTCTCAGCTTCCCAAGTCCTGGGATCACAGGCGAGTACCACTACCGTAGTGGCTGTCATCACAGCTGCCATCCTCCTCTTCCTCTTCCTCTTTTTCCTCCCCCTCCCCCTCCTCCTCTTCCTCCTCCTCCTCTTTCTCCTCCTCCTCTTCTGGACACCAGTCCTCTTGGATTAAGGTCCCACCCTTATGACTTCCCAAGAGTGCCATCTCCAAGTACTGTGTCATTCGAGGGTTAGGGATTCATATGAATTTGAGGGGGGCATACTTCAATACTGCAAAAATAAGTAAATAAATAAAAATACAAAATTTGTGTACAGTCTTTTTCCTCCCAAGGAGAAATTTTAATTTTAAAAGTCTCATCAGGAGCTGGGTGTGGTGGCGCATGCCTGTAATTCCAGTACTCGGGAGGCTGACATGGGAGGATCGTAGGTTTGAGGCCAGCCTCAGCAAGTACTGAGACTTTCACCAACCTAGCGAAACCCTGTTTCCAATTTAAAAAGTAAAATCAAATAAAAGAGGGCTGGGAGTGTAGCTCAGAGGTAGAATTCCCCTGGGCTTAATTTTCTTTTTATAATCTGCAACCTATCTTCTGCAGAGACCCCATTCCAAAAAAAAAAAAAAATAGGTTGAGGATGTAGCTCAGAGGTAGAATGAGAACGCCCCTGGGTTCAATTCCCAGTACCACAATCGGGGGGAGGGGGGATCTCTTCAGGTCTACAACAGCCACTGAGGCAATATTTTCCAGCTCCAAGTCCCGCCCAGGTAACTCACGGCTCTCCCACAATGCCGCTGGGCTATGTAGTGAGGGCAAGAAGCCAGGCTTGTGCAGAGCACAGACGGGGGTCCCTGCTCTCTCCCTCCCACTTACGAGCATCCTGAAGCAGCCAGGAGATCTGTCTCCTGGTCCTCTCTTGCCAGGCATTCCTATTTATAGTTTCTGGTCTGAAAGAGTCAAGAGTTTTAAGCTCTCTCCCCTCTCCCCCCTTCTCTTAGGCCATTCCCGGTTCCCACGGGGTGGGGGTGGGGGTAAGAGGTAAACAAAGAGGAAGAAAGATCTGCAGCCTGCACACCTGCAGGTCCCTTTAATAAAGCCTCCGAGGAAAAGACAGGGTGCTTTTGTCCTGCAGCATTTTGTTTTCTATTTGTGCTTGACCATAACCAGGCCCTCTCTGGCTGTTCCGAAAACCCAAGGAAAAAAAGTTTCACGTTGATCTCATTTCTGAATCCTACTTCACAGCGATGCTGATGAGTTCGTGGGCAAGGAGAGAAAGGCCAGAGGGGTTTGTTGCCTGGATGCCAGAAGCCATTAAAGGGTTTTGCAATTCATCTCTCTCCTCCTAGCGGCACATGATAAATTACCGGCATCAATCTATCTAACAGTATCAGACTTCAAAACTTGCAAGCCATATGTTCACGTCATTGCTTTGTGCAAATAGATGCTCTAAATATGCATTGATCTGGCACGCTGCATGGGTATCTATCAAAATGCTCTCCTGTCTCCCAACACGTATATTATTAATAATAATCCTGAATAATACCAACTTGCAGCCAGGCATAAGATTCTAAACTGTGGGTGTGGGTTGCACTTTTTTTTTAATTCTCTCTTTTTTTGGTACTGTGGATGGAACCCAGGGGCATTCTCCCTCTGAGCTACATCCCCAGCCTATTTTATATTTTATTTGGAAACAGGGTCTCACTAAGTTGCAGAAGACAGGTTGCACATGATAAAAAGAAAAAAAAAAAAAGTAGCCCAGTAACCAGAAGTTCTTATGAAAGAGAGAAAAAAACTTGTATGTTACAGTTTTTATAAATGTTTTTATAAGTGTTGCAGTTTTTATAAAGGTTACAGTTTTAAAAGGAAAGGAAAGATAGAAATACGGTTGAACTTGATTTATTCCCAATAAAAATTCTAGGCTGGTTTCAACCATCTGGAGCCAGAACAGTCTTTACTTTGGGAACTTTGTCCGTGAACTAAGTCACACTCCATATTTACTATCATCGTGCTAATCTCATATTTTCTGGAAAATGAATTAAATATATTTTTTCAATGTCTCTGTTAGCCAAGATTCCCTCCTTGGTTGCCATAGTCAACAAGAGAAGTTCGGAGCCTCTAAAGACACAGCAAACCTAACAGTTGTGCTGCAAATCAACAAATACCAAGTTAGGAAGAAAACAAAAACAAAAAAACACCTGGAAGAATTACAACTTCAGCAGCATTGCAGTTGCTTGGGGAGTTTATAGGTCATCTTAAATATTTTCCAAAGCTTTGGATTTGCTCAGTTTTGTTACAAAACATTTAACAACTGTTTTAAATTTTTATTTAATTTGGGAACATTTAAAAGTGCATAATAGAGAAAAGTATAACAAATGTGTGCATGACTTCCGACCAAAATAGCATTTTGTGAACTCTCCTTCCAACCTTTTCTTTAGAATACAAGACAAAAAGTTATTGACAACATTGAAATCCTCTCTGTCTCTCTGGTAAGCCTCATTTTTCTCTTTTCCTTCTCCAAGTGAGCACCATCAGGAATTTGGAATGTATCCTCAACCACAAGTACATGTAGACATCAATAACATGAGATCTTGCTTTTTGTGTTTTTAAACAATTATTTAAGCCGGGTGTGGTGGCGCACACTTGTAATCCCAGGACTTGGGAGGCTGAGACAGGAGGATTGCAGGTTTGAGGCCATCCTCAGCTACTTAGTGAGGCCCTCTGCAACTTAGTGAGACCCTGTTTCAAAATAAAGGATGAAAAGTAGGGCTGGGAGTATACCTCAGAGGTAGAATGCCCCTGGTTCCATCCCCAGTACTGAAACAAACAATTATTTAAATGTCTTACTGTGTGATTCTTCAACTTAATTTTTCATTCTGCATTAAGCTTTGCTGAAAGCTTTCCTTCTAGGGTACTTACTGACATGTTTGCAATGTTTGTTTGTTTATTTATTTAGTCTGTGTATGTGTGCGTGTGTGCATGTGTGTGTGTGCATGTGTGCGTGTGTGTGTGTGTGTGTGTGTGTGTGTATGTTGCTGGAAATTGAACCCAAGGGCATTCTACCTCTAAGCTAGATCCCTGAGCCTTATTTCACTTTTTATTTGGAAACAGAGTCTTGCTCTAGTGAGCATCTAGTTGAGCATCTCACTAGGTGGCTGAGACTGGCCTCGAACCTGTGATCCTCCTGCTTGGTCACTCTGGATGGGTCCGCTGGCCCAGAACTATTGGGCATCTGAACCCTGACCTCGGTGGGGCCGTGGAGCCTGGACATCAGGCAATGGCGGGCCTGTCCTCCTCAAAGATGACCACAGGGGAGGCCTGCCACCCTGCTTCCCCAAATTCAACCTGTCAGAGGAGAGAGGGACGCTCACCTCCACGCCCTGGGAGTTCTTGGCTTCCGTGTGTTGAAAAGAATTTCAACACAAGCCAGAGACAAAGGCTGAGGTTTAATTCAAGAAAAGTAACGATACGTGTTCAGGGGAAATGGGGGCCATCTCGGGAGTGTGACAGTGGCCTGGGATCTTTTACAATCCTTTTTTTAAATTTTATTTTATTTTTTGCGGTACTGGGGATTGAACCCAGGGGCATTCTATCTCTGAGCTACACCCTCAGCCCTATTTTATTCTTTATTTTGAAACAAGTTCTCACTAAGTTGCAGCCAGCCTCACTAAGTAGCTGAGGCTGGTTGCAAACCTGGATCCTCCTGTCTCAGCCTCTCAAGTACTGGGATTTCAAGCATGTGCCACCACACCTGGCTTACAATCCTTTTTTTAATAGGACACCTAGAGAGGGGGTGGCTAGGGGCACATGGCAGGGAATGGGGTGACATGGGATGGTGGCCTCTTTTCTTTGAAGCTTTAGGCTGGCGAAAAGTGACAATTCCTTGGGATGAGGAATCCCAGGGAGTGGAGAGCAGGAGGCAGCTTCAGCAGGAGGGGGGGTGAGGGGGTGGGGAGGTAGAGG
>PVLC010048306.1:0-10796 GCA_004027655.1 Graphiurus murinus
CCAGGAGGGGCATAAAATTAAATCTGTCACGTCCTGAAAGAAAAGAATCTCCAACCAAAACTGTTATATCAAGTCAAGCTGTCTTTCAAATTTGGTGAGGAAGTAAGACTCTCCTCCGATAATCAAAAACTAAAAGAATACATGAACACGAAGCTATAACTAGAGAAACCACTTAAAAAAAAAAACTCACAAAGAAAAGTAAAAAACAAACCTCAAACACAGAGAAGAGACTATATCCATTAACAGAATAGCCAATTAAATAAAAACTTAGAGCAAACAGGTAAGACCCCAATGGTTAAGAAATAACAAATATCTCTCTATAATAACATTGAATAGGAATGGTCTAAACTCTTCAATTAAAAGACAGATAGGCAAAATAGATTAAAATTCAGAACCTAATTATATTTTGCTTGCAAGAAACTCACCTTACAAGCAATTATATACACAAGCTAAAGATCAAAGGATGGAAAAAGATATTCCATGCAAGTTGAAACTGAAAACAAGCAGGAATAAATACTCTTATATCTGACAAAGTATGCATTAGGATCAAGTTTATCAGAAATAGCAAATTGGACTACTCCCTACTGGTAAAGGGAACAATACAAGAAGATGATATTATGATAGCAAACATTTATACCCCCCAAATATGAGCTCCTATGTATATTAAGCAAACCCTACTGGACATTAAGACATAGATAGATCAATATACAATGATATTTGGATATTGCTCAACACACTGTTGTCTACATTAGACAGATCAAACAGACAAAAGATCAATAAAAACTCTTCAAGACTAAGTAAAACTATAAAACTGAATGGACCTAACATACATCTCCAGAATATTTCCCCTAACAACAATTGAATACACATACTTTTCAGCCCTCCATGGCTTCATGGGACTTTCTTCAAAAATAGACTACATTTTAGACCACAAAGCAAGTATCAGTAAACTAAAAAAGAAAAAAAAAAGATACTATGCATCTTCTCAGATCAAGATGTGTTGAAACAAGAAATCAATAGGAAAAAGATACTAAGGAGTTACACCAATACATGGAGATTGAATTACACACCTTAAAAAAATGACAACAGCATCATAAATAAAATAAAGGAAGAAATTTAAAGATTTCTAGAATCAAATGAACCTGGAGATACAACTTACAGAAATCTCTGAGATACACTGAAGACAATCATAAGAAGAAGATGTATAGCACTGAGTATATACTGTATACAGTATATACATGTATATACATGTATATACTGAGATGTATAGCACTGAGGTTTCTGTATTAAAAATACAGAAAACTTCCAAATATACAATCTAATGAAATGTCTAAAGGCCCTAGAAAAACAAGATTAAATCAATCCCATGTACAATAGAAGGCAGGAAATAATTAAAAATAGAATAGAAATAAATGAAATATAATATTGAAAATACAAAAAATTAAATAAAAAAGTTTTTTTTTCCTCAGAAAGCAAACAAGACTTACAAACCCTTACTTAACCAACAGAAAGAGAGAAACAGCTCAATAAAATAAAAGACAAATAAAAAGTTATCATCACAGATTCAACAAAAATGCAAACACCATCAGGAACTACTTTGAAAATATATACTCCAACAAATCAGAAAACTGAGAAGAAATGGAAAAATTACTAGACTCCTACAACATTCCCAAACTGAACCAATAGAACAGAAAACTTTAACAAGCTAATATCAAGCAGTGAGAAATAGTAATAAAATGACTCCCGACAAAGAAAAGACCAGGTCACAATGGGTTTTCATCTGAATTCTGCAAAAACTTCAAGGAAGAGCTAAATCCTATGCATCTTAAATTAATTCATGAAATAGAAAAAGATAGAATACTTCTTAATTCATTCGATGAAGCAAACATCATCTTGATACTCACAGAAAATTAAGATACCTCAAAGAAAGAAAAAAACTGAGCCGTTTCTTTAATGAATATTGATACAAAAGTTCTTAATAAAATACTAGCAAATCATATTAAAAAACATATCAAGAAAATTGCCTACCATGACCAAGTAAGTTTTATCTCAGTGATACAAGGATGGTTCAACATATGCAAGTCAATAAATTCATCATAAAAACAGAACAAAAGACAAAAAACACATTAAGAGTATTCTTTCAATGAATGCAGAAAAAGCATTCAACAAAATCAACATCCTTTTATGATATTAAAAAAAAACCTGAAGAAACTAGGCCTATAAGGAAATTATCTCAGTATCATAAGGGTAATTTATGATAAACCCAAAATCAGTATTATATTGAGTAGAGAAAAATTGAAAAAAAATTTGATAAAATCAGGGACAAGACAAGGATGCCCACTTTCACCATTGCTGTTCAACACTACTCAAAAATCTAAGTGGAGCATGCTTGTAATCCCAGCATTTGGGAGGCTGAGACCAGAGGATCCGGGTCTGCGGCCAGCCTCAGCTACCTAATGAGGCACTCCACAACTTAGTGAGACCCTGTTTCAAAATAAAGAATAAAAAATAGGACTGGGGGTATAGCTCGGAGGTATAATGCCCCTGAGTTCAATCCCCAGTACCACAAAAAAAAAAAAAAATCTAACTAAAGAAGAGAGAGGTGGTGCATGCCTGTAATCACACTTCTTGGGAACAGGAGTAAAAAACGTTTAAAGCCAGGCCTTGGGAACTTAGTGAGACCTTGTTTCAAAATAAATAAGGATGAGAGTATAACTTGAAGGTTCAATGCCCCTGGTTCAAACTGAAATACAAAAAAAAAAAAAAAAAAAAGAAAGAAAGAAAGAAAAAAAATCTAGCTATCTAGCTAGAGCAATAATACAGGCAAAAGAAATTAAAGGAATAGAAAAAAAGTGAAATTGACTCTATTAATGACATGACCTTATACTTAGAAGACACAATAAAATCAACTAAAGTACTGCTAGAGCTAGTAAGCCAATTCAGTAAAGTAGCCAGTTACACAGACAACTTACAAAAGTCAATAGCTTTTCTATATACCTATTACGAACCCACTGAAAAATAAATATGGTGGGAAAGTCCGTTCATGATAGCTCCAAAAAGAATAAAACACTTAAGTGTAAATCTAACCAAAGAAGTAAAAGACATCCATGATGAAAACTACAGAACACTGAAGAAATATGAGGAGATCTTAGAAGATGGAATAACCGCCTATGTTCTTAGCTAGGCAGAATAAACATCATCAAAATGGTCGTACTCTAGAAAAAGATAAACAGATTCAAGGCAATCCCTATTAAACTACAACATCATTCGTTACAGAAATATATATTTTTTAATTCTTATGGGGAAAAAAAAAACAGGATAGCCTAAGCAATTCTTAGCAACAAAAGTCTGGAAGTATCACAATACCTGACTTTAGACTATATCACAAAGCTGTAGTATTAAAAACAGCATGGTATTGGCACAAAAACAGGCATATAAATCAATGGGACAGTATAAAAGGTACAGAAACAAACCCTCACACCTATAATCATTTGATCTTTGATACAAGGAACAAAAACAAACTCTGGAGAAAATATAGCCTTTTTAATTAATGGTGCTGGGAAAACTGGTTAACAATATATAGAAAAATAGAACTATTACATTCTTTATGATTCTTTTTTCTTCTCTAATCCCCTCACTATTTGTCTGGTCTGACATTCTGGACCCTGATATGATATAAAATTACAATGTACCAAGTTAAAAGAAAAGAAAAATGGAACTAAATCTCAATCTCTCACACTACACAAGAGTCAATTAAATATGAATTAAAGATCTAGAAAGTAAACCAGTGACCTTGCAACTACTAATGAGGGCATAGGATCAATTTTCCAACACATAGACACTGGTAGAGACTTCCTCAACATGACACCCAATGTTCATGAAATAAAAACAAAAATAATAAATGGGGCACCATAAGATTAAAAAGCTTCTGTGCACCAAAGGAAACTATCAAGAACCCAAAGAGAGAGACCAAATAATTGGAAAAATCTTTATCATCTACTACTCTAACAGAAGATTAATATGTAGAATATATAAGGAACCTAAAAAAACTCGATAATAAAAAAAAAACAAAGAATTCAATTTAAAAAGTCAATATATATTAATAGACACTTCTCAAAAGAAGAAATACAGATAGCCAACAAATATAAGAAATGTTCAACAACATTAGTATTCAGTGAAATGCACATTAAAATGACACTGAGATTCCATCTAACTATTTAGAATAGCAATAATCAAGAATACAAACAACACATTTGGGAGGCTGAGACCGGAGGATCTGGGTTCGTGGCCAGCCTCAGCTACCTAGTGAGGCACTCCGCAACTTAGTGAGACTCGGTTTCAAAATAAAGAATAAAAAATAGGGCTGAGGGAATATCTCCGAGGTAGAATGTCCCTGAGTTCAATCCCCAGTACCGCAAAAAAAAAAAAAAAAAAAAAATACAAACAACAATAAATTCTGGGAAATAGCAATACTTATGGCAATACTGGTAGCATTGCAAATTAATACATCTGCTATGGACATAAGTATGGGGATTCCTTAAAAAACTGTGAATGAAGCTGCCATATGACCCAACCATACCACTTTTGGGAATCTTCCCAAAGGATTTGGAATCAGATTACTATAGGGATACATAAATTTTCCATGTTTATAAGCAGAACAATTCATGAAAGCCAAACCATGGAACCAGCCTAGATAATATATATATATATTAGATAATATATATATATATAATATATATATAGCCTAGATAATATATATATATATATATAAAATTCTATATATATAATATATATAGAATTTTACTCAGCTATACAGAAGAACAAAATTATGTATTTTTCAGGAAAATAGATGGAACTTGAGAATATTATGATAATTGAGATTTTCAAGTATCAGAAAGCACATAATTATATGTTTTCTCTCATATGTAAAAGCTAGAGAGAAGTAGGGTAACTACAGAAACTTCAAAAGGAAAAAAAAAGGAGTAGAGACTTCAATAAAATGATGGAGTGGGTTTCAGGGATAGAGGAACAGAGATAGAGCTGTAATAAGGATAGGAGTTTGAATGATGCTGTGTACATATGTGAAATTATCAAAGACAGTCTCAATGACATGTACAGGAAGGGGGAGGGAGGGGGTGAGATCCAAAGGGAAACATGCAGAGTATTGCGTGCATGTATATTCCTGTCACTCTATACCCCAGTATGATGTATGACTAAATGCACTAATAAAAGTTGACTCAGCATATTTATTTTTCCCTCAGATGGCTCAACAGTAGAAATGACAGAACCTGTGTATGATTCCCACCACCATGTTTTAATAACTTCTCTCTGGTCACCTATTTTTAAGTTCATACAGAAATACTGAGATACCAATTTTGTCTTTCCCTTTCCATGTGTCATGTTTAAAATTTTATACATTATTTATAATTTTTTAGAAGCTGACAAGAAGTGAAACAAGCAGTGATGCAATGTGACTTCACAGTTCAAAACATGTGACCCAATTAACAAAATGACAGATGCGCCAAACACAAAAAATGGAACCTGTTGAAGTTAATTTATGTTTCTGTACCTTAATAATCTTTTAAATATAGACAAATTTATAGTATTTACATTTTATGTTTTCTTTCAGGATTAAATGAGTTAATATGTTTAGAAATCAGTACAACAATGTTGGCACATATCAGGTACTGAATTAATATAGTTAAATATTTATAAAATCCCAAAGTTCCCTTGGACCAGAACCTCAAATAATAATATGGTCAGAATAATTCAGAGGTTATTAAGTATATTTCTTAACTATTCCATGTGTTTACACATAAGCATGTGTATAATAAAATATGAAGAACTTCATAATATTCTTACATTCTTTAATATGATTTATTGAAAATATAACATACATACAGTAATATTAATTTGAATGCAGTATGAGATTTATATGAAGGTTCCTTTTTTGCATATGGATAGTCAACTCTGTCTGTTATTCACTAAAATATTTCACCAAAATTGTGTAATTCTTTTCAGTAGACTCTTTTTTATAATCAAGAGATTTATCTTATGCCAAAGCCATTCTAGCTGTATACTATATTTAAAAGCAGATAAGGCGAATACTCTCTTTTAAAAAACAATTTATCAATCTAAGCCGGGCGCGGTTGGGCACACTTGTAATCCCAGCATTTGGGAGACTGGGATCGGAGGATCTGGGTTGGCGGCCAGCCTCAGCTGCTTAGTGAGGCACTCCTCAACTTAGTGAGACCCTGTTTCAAAATAAAGAATAAAAAATAGGGCTGGGGGTGTAGCTCAGAGGTAGAATGTCCCTGAGTTCAATTCCCAGTAACACACACACACACACACACACACACACACACACACACATACAAAACAATTTATCAATCTAGCTCATTTTCATTTTCATGCATTGTTTTTAGAATCATTCTGTCAATATATTCAAAAATTTTTCCTAGGTTTTGATTGGAATTGCAATAAACCTATTATTCAATTAAAGAAAATTGACATTTTTATTATGCTGAGTTTTGAATTCATAGACACTGTATGTCTCTAAATATTTAAATCTTCTTTGAATTTTAGTTCATCATTGTGTGCAGATTTCTACATACATATGCTTCAAGTGTTTTGTTGGATTTTTGCCTAAGTATATAATTGTTAAAGTATCAAAAATTATGTTTTATATTTTATTGCAAGAATCTATTTGTAGTATACAGAAATATTGCTATTATATATACATTGACCTTTTATCCTTCAAGTTTTGAAAACCTCACTGTTTAGTTCCTTGGGAATGTCTATGTAGACATTATGCCATCTATGAATAGGAAGAATTTATTTTTCATTTTTAATCTCTATCTTCTAAAATGATATACTTGTTTTAATGCACTTACTGAAACTCACAATAAGATATTGAAGAGATATGTTCAGAATATGTCTTTATTTTTTTTTTTATTTTATTTATTTTTTTTTTTTGCGGTACTGGGGATTGAACTCAGGGGCATTCTACCTCCGAGCTACACCCCCAGCCCTATTTTTTTATTCTTTATTTTGAAACCAGGTCTCACTGAGTTGCAGAGTGCCTCACTAGGTAGCTGAGGCTGGCCGCGAACCCGGATCCTCCGGTCTCAGCCTCCCGAATGCTGGGATTACAAGCGTGCGCCACCACGCCCAGCTTAGAATATGTCTTTATTTTTTCCCACCTAAGGTGGGAAGGATTCAATTTTTTTGCATTAGCCTTCAACTTTTTGCCTTTATAACAAATGATATGCAATTTTGTCAAATTATTTTGCCTCAATTGATAAAATCACCTATATATTTTTCTACCTTTATTCTATTAATATGGTAGATTGTACACATTTAGTTTTGAATGTTAAAAACAACCTGGCATTACTGGGATGAGCCATACTATTCATTGGTGTATTTTTGGATTTAATTTGCTAAGTCTTTGCTGAAAACTTGCATCTGTGGTCATGAGAGATGTTAAGTCTATAAGTTCCTTTTATTGTGATGTTTTTCTTTTTACTAGTTTTAGTAGATTGGTTCGGTCATTATAGAAAACAATATGGAAGTTCTTAAAGAAATTTTTAAGATTAACTACTATATGAAGCAATATGAGGAATATATCATATATTAATTCAATTCTTCAATAGACATAAATATTCAATTGATTTATCTTTTTATGGTGTTGGAATTGAAGTCAGGAGTATTCTACCTCCAGGCCGCACTCCAGCCCTTTTTACTTTTATTTTGAAAGTGGATCTCTGTAAGTTGCTCAGGGTCTCACTAAGTTGCTGAGGCTGGCCTCAAACCAACAATCCTCTTTTCTCAGCCTCTTAAGGATTGGGATTACAGGCATGTGCCCCCATGCCAGGCCAGTCAGATAATTTATCTTATGTTAATGAGTTGGTAGTTTGTATTATTTATCATAGCAGGGCAAGAGAGTGTTATGTTTTTCTACAACTTCACTAAAACTTATCATAAAAGTAAAGAAGGTAATGCATATGCGGTCATTTCCAACATTACTTGTCAGGTTTAAAGTACTCAAAAATGTTATTAAAGGACAGTTTGACTTTTTTTTTTCCCTTGGTGCTTCCTGAAATGAGTTATGTGCTTGTATTAAGTGCAAAATCATACTATCTAAAGGATTTTTATTTTTACTTTCCATCTTTAACTCTGTTTGTTTCCTTCTTCTTCATTACATTGGCTCAATCTAGAACCTGGATACCAACTTATTCTTTAATAAACTAATTCTAATATTTAGGCATTATGTATAATCCTAGCTATTACAGTTTTGTAGACTCTTTCTGAATGTAATATAATGTGTCATCTTTTTAGTTTACTATGAGACATTTTAATTAAAAAGAATATTTATTTTCAAAGCATATCTGATATAATTTATTTAATATTTGATGTGTGGTTTACTGAGAAAATTCTTTTTTGGCTTTCATTTTTTGTTTATTAGAGTAGATTTCATTACACATTATATATATTTCATTCTATATACAATGCCTTTTATTTTTTATTTTTATTGGTGCATTGTAATCACACATCATAATGAAGTTCAAAGTGATAGACTCACACATACACACTGTAGTTGATGAGCTACCCCCCAGTGTTTACACCCCACTCCCTCCCATTTCCACATAATATTGAGATTGACATTGATAATTTTGTATATGTACATCATGTCAACTGAAATGTTTCCTGTGTCATATATTTTTAAATGTTAAAGTATTCCTCCATTTCTGGATAAACCAAATATGAAGAGGTTTATTTAATATCCTTATGATTTTATATTCTTTTTTGTGTGTATTTTATGTAGATAATTTATTAAAAAGCTCTATTTTCTTTTCTTTTTTTATCATAATAATTCGTGCTTTGTATGTATACATCTTTGTTAGGTACAAATTGATAACGACATGTGCACACATTTCTCATCTGACCCCTTCCTCAATTCCCACCCTGCTCCCTCCCCCTCCCTCCCTCTCAAGTTCAGTTCAGTGACCTTGATATAATTGTGTAAGTACATCATGTGCATTAGGTGTCCTCCCCCCACCCCCTGTCCATCCCCTTTGGTTAAATCAACTTCTTTGTTTATCGAGGATCTCTACTTTTTCATCCAGGGACCCTCTTATGCCCAGTCTTCTCCTTAATATCCGCATATTAGGGAGAACATATGCTTCTTTACTCTTTGTAACTGGCTAATCTCACTTAACATAATGTTTTCCAGTTCCATCCATTTCCCTGCAAAGAACATGATTTTGTTCTTCTTTATGGCTGAGTAAAATTCCATTGTGTACATATCCCATAGTTTTGTAATCCATTCATCTGTCGATGGACATCTTGGCTCCTTCCATAGTTTGGCAATTGTGAATTGTGCAGCTATAAACATAGATACACATGCATCGGTCTGATAGTTTGGTTTCCATTCTTTTGAGTAGATACCCAGAAGTGGTATTGCTGGATCACAGGGTAGGTTCATTTCCATTCGTTGAGAATCCTCCATACTGTTTTCCAAAGTGGTTGCACTAATTTGCAATCCCACCAACAATGGATTAGGGTTCCCATTTCTCCACACCCTCGCCAGCATTTGTTGTTGTTCGTGTTTTTTATGATTGCCATTCTCATTGGAGTTAGGTGAAATCTCAGGGTAGTTTTGATTTGCATCTCCCTGATTGCCAATGATGTGGAACATTTCCTCATACATTTATTTGCCATTTGTATTTCTTCTTTTGTGAAGTGTCTATTTAGATCCTTTGTCCATTTTTTGATTGGGTTATCTGCTTTCTTAGTTGCGATTTTCTTGAGTTCTTTGTATATCCTAGATATTAGACCTCTATCTGAAGAGTAAATGGCAAAAATCTTCTCCCACTCTGTAGGCTCTCTGTTGAGGTTCCTGATAGCTTCTTTTGCTGCACAGAAGCTCTTTAGTTTAATGCAATCCCATGTATTGATCTTCCTTTGAGTTGCTTGTGTTTTGGAGGTCTTGTTGAGAAAGTTTTTATCTGTGCTTATTTGTTGAAGTGTTGGTGCTATGCCCTCTTCAAGTAGCTGCAAGGTCTCCGGCCTAACTTCCAGGTCTTGATCCACCTTGAGTTGACTCTTGTGCAGGGTGAGAAAGGGCGTTTATTTCTATTTTCCTGCATATAGTTAACCAGTTTTGCCAACACCATTCATTAAAGAGGCTATCTTTTTTCCAGTGTATACTTTGGCTCCTTTGTCAAAAATCAGCTGACTGTAAGCCTGTAGGTCTGTTTCTGAGTATTCTATTCTGCTGCATTGGTCTATGTGTCTGTTTTTGTGCCAATATCATGCTGTTTTTATTACTGAGGCTTTGTAGTAGAGTTTGAAGTCAAGTATTGTGATTCCTCCTGCATGGTTTTTATTGCTAAGAACTACTTTGGCTATCCTGGGCTTTTTGTTTTTCCAGATGAATTTTTTTTTTTTTTTTAATTTTTTATTTCTTTTTTTAAATTTTTTAGCATGGAATTTTATACATTTTTTGGGTACAACAGGGTTAATTACACATTTTTGTTGGGTACAAACTAGTACAGGTAAAGACATCCATGCACATATTTCTCATTAACCCTTCCCTAATTCCCACCCACCCTCCCCCTATCTCCTGGTCAGTTTAGTGATTGACTTTGATGTGATCTTATAAGTACATCATGCTCATTAGGGTGTCCCCCCCTCCTCCGTTACCTTCCATTAAGTCAAATTTTTGTTCACCTAAGAATTCTCCTTCACCTGGAGTCCCTCTTATGTCCCATTTTCTCCCTAGCTTCCACATATTA
>PVLC010048307.1:0-10794 GCA_004027655.1 Graphiurus murinus
AAATGAATCAATGAATCACAAAGGACTATGACCAAAAAAAGAGAACCAACCAAATTATCTGGATGGGGCCAAGGAGAAAGAGATATTTCTGATTTTTCTTTTTTAAACAGTATCTCACTAAGTTGCTGAGGCTGGCCTTGAACTTGCTATCATCCTGTCTTAGTTTCTCAAGTGCTGAGATTACAGTTGTACACCACCATGCCTCCTTTTCTTTTCCCCTTAAACCATGTCCATTTCTCTCTCCAATCTTTCTCCATGCCTCTTCACTCCCTCTTTCTTCCTCTGCCTCCATGATTCTAACAAACAGTACAACCACGGCCAGGCTGGTGGCACACACCTGTAATCCCAGTCTTTGGGAGACTGAGACAAGAGGATCACAGGTTTGAGGACAGCCTCAGCAATTTAGTAAGACCCTATTTCTTTCTTTCTTTTTTTCTTTTTGGTGCTGGGGATTGAACCCAGAGGACGTTCTACCTCTGGATTACATCTCCAGCCCTTTTTATTTTTATGTGAAACAGGGCCTCATTAAGTTCCTGTGGCTGGTTTTGAACCTGAGATCCTTCTATCTTAGTCTCCCAAGTACTGGGATTATAGGTGTGCACCATCATGCCCAGCTTAGGGAGACACTATTTCAAAATAAAAAGGGCTGAGAGTATAGCTCAGAGTAGAATACCCCTGAATTCAATCCCCAGTACCAGAAGAACAACAACAAAAAAAAGTACACACCATGACTAAAGGTCTCAGGAAGGCACAAAACTAAACATTAAACAGTGCTGAAACTACAGCACAGTTTAACTTTAGAGAGGATTTAGAATGCAGTCATTGCTAAACTTGGCCTTAGCAAGAACTGCTCTTTGATACACTGCCTGAAGGAAGGGTTGGGATTAGTAATGGAAGCTCAACTTTTGCTTCCACAATATTCCCTGAGAGTCTAAGAACTGTTTTAGATCGGCAAGTGGAAAAAACAAGCCCGTTTTCCCTCTTACTAGAATCTCACAACACAGAGTGCTTCTGTGATCAATGCTTGTGGCCCACACATCACCCGAGCAAGCAGTTCTGCAGTAGACATCAGCTGGGTGTCCGTTAACTGAATTTAATTCTGACAATGCCACAGGCAAGTCCCACAGGTCCGAAGCTCAGTCCCACAAAACTTCCCCACTTCAGATGCCAGTTCTGAGGTGAATAAAAGAAAATAAAAACTAGGTAGAAAATAAAAGAAAACAAAAACTAATTTCACTCTAAAAGCCTTGTACTTGAGTTCCTCATGTCTTCACCCACAGAGCTAACATTCCTCCCAGGCCAGTCACTCCAAAACTTCTGAGAAATCTATAGATCTTCATCCACAATCTAAAAGTTATGGGAAAATTCACCCACTTATGAAAATTGCCCTGTGTCCTGTTGATTAATACACGAATACATATATTTTTTAGCAACGGTAGATATGAAACCTATAATGTGGGGATTGAACTCAGGGACATTCTATCTCTGAGATACACCTTTATTTTAGTTTTTATTTGGAAATAGGGTTCACCAAGTTGCTGAGAACCTCACTAAATTGCTGAGGCTGGCTTCCAACTTGTGATCCTCCAGTCTCAGCCTCCCAAGTACTGGGATTACAGGCTTGTGCCACCACATCCATCTTACGAAGAATATTTTAAGCACATGAAGAAATGGCCAGCTGAAGAGAGGTCTGGAAGGGTCCCTAGTGCAGGAGCTTCTGTCAGGTGGAGTTGTGGCTGGCCACCTTCCCAGCACCTGCATGGGTTCTCATTCACCAGCCTGGAAGCTCCCAAACTCAGTCCTTCTCAGTTTATATGTAGGCAAGATTGATGAAATCACTGGCCACTGGAGGTCAACTTAACTTTCAGCCTGTCTCTCCTTGCTGGAGGTGGGGTTAAGAACTGTGACTTCCAATCCAACAAGCATATAGTTGGTTCCCCTGGCAACCAGCCCCCCAATCAGTGGTTATTTAGGGACTTCCCAAAAAAATCACCTCATTAACACCAACTCAGGTGTGGTTTAGAGGGGTTCGTTATAAGTAACAAAAAGATCATCTTTTATTTGTATTGCTCTGGAGCAGTTCTGGAGGCATATGAATGACTGAAGACAAATGGCTAAGTGTTTTAACCAAAGACACTCCACTCCCTTGCCCTAGTCACTTAGAAAATGGCAAAGGTTGTAGGAGCCGTGACCCAGGTACTGGGAACAAAAAATAACATATATATGTTATGTATTATAACATCATGAATCATCCCTGTTTTTCCTTCGGATGGGCCTGTTAGGTTGCTATGATGCTAATGGCTTTTTGTTTATAATAGATCTAAAAGAAAAGTCTCAAATTATGCAGTCCCCACTGCCAAAAGCTTTTGGGTGGCCTTTTGAGCAAAATGAAGAAAAATGGCACATAAGTTCACATCCATTTTCCAATGTAAATCATCATTTTATTTTTAAAAATGGAGTTTATAACAGGGCAATTATAATTTAAATGAAAGAGTCCTCAAATAATACTTAGTATTGCCAATTATTTTTTAATATAATATAAAATCCCTGGGTTCATAAATAACATTCTTTCCCTATTCAGGGAAAGCCAGGCTCAGCAATGTGTTATTCATGACTTAATTATTCTATAGATGCTTCATTCATATGCATGCAGATATATCTGGCAGCATTGCATTTTAATGAAGATGCTGAAAGGCAGCAGGCTATAATTTCTAACAGAGAATCCTGTCAAGACTGAACAATAGGAGCTCCTGAAGAGAGCTAGGAAATAGCGCAGCCCAGAAAGAAAATTAAAAACCCATTTAAATATTTTAATTATAATCTTCATTAGGGAAATTTTGAAATTCTTTAGCACAGCCAGAGCTTCTACGGTTTAGGGGCTATTTTTTTTGCTGGAAGAGAATAATTTCGAGGAAGGGGAATAGTTTCAGGATTCCATGGGATGAGGTACTGCCCCTCCTAAAGGAGCACAGGTCCTGTCTCTGCTTCTGTCCCCTACAGCTTCCCTCTCCCCCTCCCCCTCTTTTTTTGTGGTACTGGAGACTGAACTCAGGGGTATTCTGCCTCTGAGCTACATCCCCTAGCCATTTTTATTTTTTTGTTTTGAAACAGGGTCTTGCTAGGTTGCTAAGAGTCTTCCTTTGTTGCTGAGACTGTCCTTGAACTTAAAATCCTCCTTTCTCAGCCTCCCAAGTACTGGAATTACAGGCATGCACCACCAACCTGGCTCCTACAACACCTCCTTTGCCTAAATCCTTTTCATAGGAGTAGTGGTGCTAAAATAACCAGTGAGATCCATCTTGGAAGGGGCAATGAGAAGAGGAAAGGGAGACAATTCTTTTAGAATTTTTCAGGGTGTCAAATCCAAGTACATGAGGTTGAGGACTTTGGCACTGGCTGGCAACACCTCAAACTGCTATTCTTTGATCCTTCAGAAAGCTCAGCTTACTAGAAACAATGAAGATCTTTTTGGTTTCTGTCTTTCCAATCTTCTTACAGAGAGAGAAACGTTGGAAAAAATGATAGAATTGTCAAGAGCACAGGAAATCAACCAAGTGCATAATGAAACAGGTCATGTTTTTACTTGTTCTGTTACAGAACAAAAGCAAGGGGGAAACTTACTGCCACATTTCAGCACTTTAGGAGAGACAACCATATGCAAGTGATGGGGCATCCTGGGCATGGTAGAAAACGTGGAAGGATGAGGAATGGGAGGCCTGGCCGTCCGTGCCCTGGCCTGGACTTCTGCCTACTCCATTGACACTGCTCTGGTTATGGCCACCAGTGTCCTCTGTGTTCTGGAATCCAGGGCCCGCTGTGCTGTCTTCCTCCTCCTCCATCACACAGATGGCAACTTCCTCCTCAGGCAGGCGTCTCTCCCACTGGTGAGATGCCGCACACTCCTGCTTCCCAGCCTTCTTGTCTTCTCCTGCCGTTCCTGTGCTTTTTTAAAACGTTGACCTTTGATAAGCAGAATTTGAATTTTTTTATGGAATTAAATTTATAATCCTTTACTGTGTTTTATATTTTTGACTAAAGAATTCTTCCTTACCCTAGGTTCATGAGGTGCTTCTAAAATATCTTGTAAACATTTGAAACTTCCTATTTTCTTGTCATATTTTGAGGTAGAGATCTAATTTTTTCGATCTGTCAATGTTTGTCCCAGAATTTCTGATTTAATAGACCTCCCTTTCACCGATGGTCTGCCATGCCAGCTCTGTCATATAGCAAATATCAAGATAACTATAGATCTGTGTATTAACTCCCTTCCTTCCTTCCTTTTATTGGTGATTGAATCCAGGGACATTCTACTTCCAAGGTACACTGCCAGTTCCCCCTTTTAAAAAAATATTTTATTTTGAAATCGGTCTCACTAGGTTGCTGAGAGTTTTGCTAAGTTATGAGACTGTTGTTGAACCTGCCATCCTGCTGTTTTAGTCTCTCAAGTACTGGGATTACAGGCGTGCACCACCATGCTCGTCCTTTTTTTTTTTTTTTTTTTTTGAGTTCTGGGGATTGAACCCAGGGCCATTCTACCTCGAGCTACACCACCAGCCTTATTTTATCTTATTTTGTTGTGTTTTGAAACAGGATCTTGTGCTCAGGGTCTTGCTAAATTGCTGAGGCTGACCTCAAGCCTAGGATCCTTTCTCAACTTCCCAAGTACTGAGATTACAGGCACGTACCACAGGCATGTACCACTACTACTGGATGTGCATTATCTTTCTATTGATGCATAAAAATTACTGTAAATGAAGGATTTTAAAATAACATCCATTTGTTATCTTACAGTTCTGTAGATGAGGAGTTCAGGCAGGTTTATCTGGGTTCTTATCTAGTGTCAGAAAAGACCCAAATCTAGGTATTGGCTGAGTGTGGCTCTTATCTGAAGGATCTAGGGGGAATAATCTGCTTTTAAGCTCATTCAGATTGTTGACAGAATTCAGTTCCTTGAAACATAGACTGAGTTCTCCATTTCCTTGCTGACTATGAACCTGGGGATACTTTCGGCAGCTCAAGACCACCCTCACTCCTTGGCATGGGCTCATCCACCTCAAAGTCTGTGATGGCAGGCCAAATTCCTCTTAGAGTTGGTATTCTTGACTTCCACTTATCCTATCAGCTTGGAAAAATGTTCTATTTTTAAATGGCTCATGTGATTATGTTAGGTCTACCCAGATAACCTTCATTTTTCCACAAAATATGTCAGAGGGTATTTTATCAGAAGGGCCAGGATCATTGCTGGTCATTCTTAGAATTCCACCTACCACAATCTGTTTGTCTGCTTTCCAACCTGTGCCACTAGTTTATCCCTTTTGCAAAATCCATGCTGTCTTGCAAGTTCTATCAAGAATCCTACTGAGCCTGGGTATGGTGGCACATGACCCTAATCCCAGTAGTTAGGAGGCTGAGGTAGAAAGATTGCAGGTTTGGGGCCAGACTCAACAACCTAGCAAGACCCTGTTTCAAAGTAAAAAATAAAATAGGATGGGGGCATAGCTCAGCAGTAGAACACCCCTGGGTTCAATCCTCAATACCACACACACACACACACACACACACACACACACACACACACACACACCATTGAAAGCCAGGTGTGGTGGCACATGCTTGTAATCACAGTACTTAGGAAGATGAGATAGGAGACTCACAGGCTCAAAGGCAGTGTCAGCAACTCAGCAAGATCCCCAGCAATTTAAGAAATCTTGTTTCAAAATAAAAAGTACAAATGGGACTGAAGGTATAGCTTAGAAATAGAATGATGCTGGGTTCAATCACTGCTAACACACACACACACACACACACACACACACACACACATACACATACAACACACAACCACTGAAGTCAGACATGGTGGCACACACCTATAATCCCAGCTGTCAGGAAGGCTGAAGCAGGAGGATTATCAGCTTAGGCAATAATTTAGTGAGACCTTGCCTCCCAAAACAAAAATCCACTAGTATTTGAACTGGAATTGACTTGGATCTATGATTCTATCTTTCTGGTATTTAATCTTCTTATAAAAATATGGAATATCTCCCCCTTGTAAATTTGATCCATAAGTCTTTTACATTTCTTTCCCTTTTCATGTTATAGTGAAATATTTCAATGAACCCTGACCCAAAGCAAAAAATTTGACTTTGTGGTGGCACTTCTGCAACAGGAGTGAGGAGTTGGGCTAATCTCTCAAAATTTGCTCTTTCAAAAGCAAATATAAAACAAGACAAAACTATCAAATACCACCACTCCAGGATTTTAGAAATCCACCAAAGACATCCAGTTGGAAAACTCATCATCAGTAAGAATAGCAGGGCTTTATATCTTTTGTCCCAGGGTTTCTTCCATTGCCCACCCTAGCTCTGGTTTCCAGTGGCTTATCAGGGCAGGGCAAGTGAAGAAACTGGCAGCCTCCTTACCAGAGGGAGCCGATTCACTTTGGAGTGGAGCACACAAACTCTGGGGCATTGTTAAAAATTATAGCAGGAAAATCCAGGAACAATGGTGAACAATTTAAGAAGGGCAATGTTGAAGCTGTTCTGACATCACATTACCATGTGGGCAACCAAAAGCTAGACCGGCCAGGAAAGTTAAGAGGGAAATCTGGAGACTGAGCTGGTGATAGTGGGCCTTTGGGAGTGTTAACTTAGCCCTGATGAATTGGAAGGCTGTATTCATGTCCATTGTCGTGCACATACACAGGAAAGATTAGAGTCGTGTGTGGTGGTACACATATGTAATCCCAGTACTTGGGAGGCTAAGACAGTAGGATGGCAGGTTCGAGGCCAGCCCCAGAAACTTAGTGAGACCCTGTTTCAAAATAAAAAATAAAAAGGGTTGAAGGTGTAGCTCGAAGGTAGAATGTCCCTAGGTTCAATCCCCAGTACTGTAACTGCCAAATAAATCAGATAAGGCCCCTCCTATTACGAACATGAGTCCCTGAGTATGCAGAAAGTATGAGCCAGGATGGACGTACCATCTTCATGAACTTTTATTTCATTCCTTAAGCCCTGATAGCTTTGTTGGCACAGGGTAGAAGCCTTACTGGCTCAAGATGCTTATGTACAACTTCACACTAGTCTTTGTCCAACTCCTAAGCTATGGAGCCAGGATCTAAAACCAAACCCAAACAAACAAACAAACCTGAGTGGAGACATCAGTAGCAATATGCAACCAAGGAGACAAACACTTCACAATGCATCCAGGCAAGTCTTTAAACAAACAAACAAACAAATCAGCACTCCTGGAGGTACAGAATACTACTGGTGGAGGGAGTCCAGAGATGCTATGATGTCTTATCTCAAAGGTCCAATTTAAGAATCTACCTGGAAACAAAACAAAATAAAAACAAGAAAAGTGTGAACATATATAGGAAGAAAAATAATCAACTGAAGCTATCTCTGAGGGGCCAAATATTGAACTTAGCAGAGCAAGACTTCAAAGCAACTGTTACAAATATGTTTAAATAAAGTTAATGATATTGTGAACTAAAGGGAAGCATAACAATAGTGATTCATCAAATAGAAAATATAAAAAGATAACTTAAAAAACTCAGTAGGAATTCTGAAGTCAAAAATATAATTGAATTGAAAAATTGATCACAGAGGTTTAATAGCAGAATTCAGCTGACAGAATAAAATGAATGAAAGATGGCCAGGGAATCTAGCTCAGTGGTAGAATGCTTGCCTAGCATGAGTGAAGCCTTGGGTTTGACCTCCAACACTGTCCCTCCTCTAAAAGAAGAATGAATAAAATTGTCATAAGAAACCATGGAAAGAATAATGAAGAAAATGGACAGAATCTCAGAGATCTGAAGAACACTGCCAAGTGACCAAGCATTAAGTGTCCCCAGAGTAAAGAGAAAAGGGAAGAAAAAAATTAGTTGAGATATATATAGTAAAAGGCATCTGCATCTGTGTTAATTTGCTTGTACTACCATAATGGGGTGATTGAAACAACAAACATTTAGTTCTCAAAGTTCTAGAGTGTAAGCAGTCCAAGACTGAAGGGCTGGCTGATCTGATGCCTGCTGAGGACCCTCTTCCTGGCTTATAAATGCCTGGCTTTGCATTGTGTCCTTACGTGGAAATTGTTCTTCCTTTCCTTATGAGGACACTACTTCCATCAGGGAGGTCCCTCATGACCTCATCTATGATCTCTCATGACCTCACTATTTTCTCTTAAAGGCTCCACCTCTAATACTATCACATTGGGGGTTAGGGCTTCAACATATGAACTTGGTGATGGTGGTGTTGGTGGTGATGGGGTGAGCTCACAAACATTCAGGCCATGATAACATTCCGCAAATGAGTTTAAATGTTGAACTAGAAAATATTAACACAATAAGACTAGTAAAGGAGGAACATAGAAATAAAAAATGCATGAGCTATATAGATAAAAATAACAAAATAGCAGAAATACATCCAAACAAGATTTCAATGAATAAATTAAAAGCATATAAAAGTAGATATGAGAGTAGCCAAAATTCAAAATGCAAGTTGCTGGTGAGAATGATACAGGAACTCCCGTTCACTGCTAGTGGGAGTGCAAAGCAGTTCAGACACTTTGGAATACAATTTGGCTGTTTCTCACAAAATTAAATATAATCTAACCATACGCTTGAGCAATCCCTTAGGTATTTGCAAACTTATGTCTACAGTAAAACCTGCACATGAATATTTATAGTAATTTTATTTATAATTATCCAAATACGGAAACACCCAATGTGTATTTCAGTAGGTTAATGAATAAACTGTGGTGCATCCATAGAAGGGAATGTTACTTGATGATAAAAAGAAATGAGCTGCCAAGTCTTACAAGGCATGATACTTCTTAAATGCATATTTTTAAGTGAAATAAACCAGCATAAAAAAGAGCTATATTATAAGGGTTTATAAGTCAGCATTAGAAGGGCCGATTATATAGTGATGTGGAAAAAGCAAAATGACAGAGATAGAAAAAAGGTCAATTTCTAGGATTTGGCAGGAGGTGGTGGCAGTGGTAGGAGGAAAGGCCGAATAGGTGAAGAACAGGGAGTCTTTTAGGGTGTTGAAATGAGTCTGTATAATATAATTGTGGATATGTGACACTGCATTTGCCAAAACTTGAGAGCAAAAAAAGCGAACCTTAATTATGCAAATGTAAATGCATTATTTAGGAGGTTGAGGGAATTCTAGGACTGAATCCAGAATATGATGAAATAGTCTAACTGTATGTGTTACAAATGTATGAAACAACCTCACTGAGGAGATTAGGGTAAGATATGCTGACCTAAGTAACTCTGGAAATGAGTGGTGCCTTTAAAACTAATGACAGAAAATAAGCTGTGCATAAACACTATTTCTAGTTGATAATAAAGTTATTGCCCATGAGGGTATCGCTTAGCAATTATGATTCTGCAGTATGTGTATTTTGGGATTGAACAATTAAATAACTTGATGTCAGATGGTGGGAGGCAGCTTTTTGACTATTAGACATTTCTAGAAAAGCTAGGGTGGAGGCTAGTATGATTCATGTGGTAATGATTTAGAGATGGATATATCAGTATGAACTTAAGTTTAGCTTAATGTTATTATAGATGTTTACACATAAAAATGTATATGTACTTGGGATGGTATGCACACATATATTTCTTTGTTCTATCAGCTTAGCAGGCTGTAGCAATGAAACTGTAGTAGCAACGAGCATATCTGGTGCTCAGATCTTGATTTCTAATACCATTCTCAGATAATAGGAGCCAGGGCTCCTTGGAGAAGCAGCTGACATAGGATTGGTGCAGAAAATAGCCAAGTTGAGCCTGGAGCATCCTGTAGCACCCGAAAATAAGGAAGTGCTCAGCAAACAAACCAGCCCCTCCCTCACTAGAATGTCAGGATATGCCAAAAAGGACACAGAGGTTAAACCAAAGAACTCCCAATGGCCAAAGCTGGGCAACTTGAACAACAAAATAACGAAAGTACTGTTGGGTTATAATCCAAGTTATAAAATAAGTGTCCATGATTATATAATTAACGAGTTAAGACAAACCTTCCAGGTAGAAGAATTCCTGAGCTACACCCAGCCCTATTTTTTTTTTTTTTTTTTTTTTTTTTTGCCGTACTGGGGATGGAAATCTGGGGGCATTCTACCTCCGAGCTACAGCCCCAGTCCTATTTTTATTATTTATTTTGAAGCAGGGTCTCACTAAGTTGCGGAGAGCCTCACTAAGCAGCTGAGGCTGGCCGAGAACCCAGATCCTCCAGTCTCAGCCTCCCAAATGCTGGGATTGCAAGTGTGTGCTACCAAGCCTGGCTCCTCTGGCCCTATTTTTTATTTTTTTTTATCTTGAAAAAGGGTCTCACTAAGTTGCTGAGGGTTCTTCTAAGTTGCTGAAGCTGTTTTGAATCTGCAAGTCTCCTGTCTCAGCCTCTCAAGTGCTGAGATTACAGTATGCACCACCACACAAATAATTTTTGTAGCTACTATAGCCTCGAAAAGACAGAGCATATCTCCCCACGCTTTAAGTCTGGGCTGCTGGTAGAGTGATTTATTTCAAAGGGTATGGCATGGAAAAGGGGAATAAAATAATAACTTCACAGTAGAGAATCTGACAAACATTAGCCCAGTAAACTGATTAAGGCCAATGTCAACAGCCATATCATGTTGATACTTTGTCTCCTTGATAAGATGTGTTGAAAATCATACTTTAACTCTGTAGTTTTCCCCCTCAAAACCCATGGCCCCTGTCTAATAATGAGAAAAACTTGAGACAAATCCCAATGGAAAATATCATACAAAATACCTGACAAAATA
>PVLC010048308.1:0-10797 GCA_004027655.1 Graphiurus murinus
TTTTATTCTTTATTTTGAAACAGGGTCTCACTAAGTTGTGGAGTGCCTCACTAGGTAGCTGAGGCTGACTGAGAACCCGGATCCTCCGGTCTCAGCCTCCCGAATGCTGGGATTACAAGCGTGCGCCACCACGCCCGGCTCTCGGATGGTTTCTTTTGGAGTCTATCTGGGCACTGGCAAATCATATGTCCTGGCTTGCCACATTCATAACATGCTCCAGGTTGTCTTGCAAATCTGCCTTTTTGTTTACTAGCTTGCTGAAACAAAACTTCTCTTACCGTCTTTCCTTGTAAGGCAGCTGCACTGGCTAAGCCTTGGGTGTATGAGGGACCAGTATCAGCACACAGGTGAACATAATCAGATAAATCTCCCCTTTTACGATATGGTCGCAAAGCGGCTTGGCAGACGGCATTAGCATTTTCATAGGCTAATTGTTTGATAGAATTAAGCCTGCGTCTGATTCTCCCAAAATCCTTTCTTTTTTTTTTTTTTTTTTTTTTTTCGGTACTGGGGATTGAACTCAGGGGGGTTCTACCTCCAAGATATACCCCCAGCCCTATTTTTTATTCTTTATTTTGAAACCGAGTCTCACTAAGTTGCGGAGTGCCTCACTAGGTAGCTGAGGCTGGCCTCGAACCCGGAGCCTCCGGTCCCAGCCTCCCGAATGCTGGGATTACAAGCGTGCGCCACCACGCCCGACTTCCCAAAATCCTTTCTGTAGCTTGTAACAATCTAGAGACAAAATTTTGATATGGGTCATCGGGTCCCTGTCTTATTTTAGACAAATCTTCTGTATTTCTGCCTGAAGAAGGCAGAGAGAGCCAGGCTCTTTTAGCTGCAGCTGCAATTTGAGCGTAGACTCCAGGCGCCCAAGTAATTTGAGCTTGAGTGCCAGCAAAAGCTCCTTCACCTGCTAACGCATCAAAAGTAGTGTCGACAGGTGGGTCTTGTGCCTTGTTAATTTCTGCTGTTTTTTTTGGCACTTTGTTCAGTATATTCTGTTTTCCATAACAGATAATCTCCTCCAGAACGACAAGCTTTGGCCAAGTCCTTCCAATAATTAGGACAATAGGATACGTCATTAGTTAATGAATTTAAGAAAGCCTGGGTAAATGGCGCTGTGGGGCCGTACTGGGCACATGCCGTTTTTAGTTCCTTAAGTTGCTTAAAGGGGATACAGTTATGTTGCCCAGGCACATTCCCCTGAGCATCTGTAACCTGAAAGACTGGCATTGTTACTCGAAACCCTGAGATATCTTCTCCTCTGTGAGCTGCCTCATAAAGAGTAGCCTGTAAGCCGGGCGTGGTGGCGCACGCTTGTAATCCCAGCATTCGGGAGGCTGAGACCAGAGGATCCAGGTTCACGGCCAGTCTCAGCTACCTAGTGAGGCACTCCACAACTTAGTGAGACTCTATTTCAAAATAAAAAATAGGGGTCGGGGTGTAGCTCGGAGGTAGAATGCCCCTGAGTTCAATCCCCAATACCACAAAAAAAAAAAAAAAAAAAAAAAGAGTAGCCTGTAGAGAGGACATCCCTGTGGGAGGATGAGGTCTGACTGGGTAAGGCTGTCCAGGCTCATGTTTTACCATAGCGACTACTGAGCCATCACTTTGAACAGGTCTAGAGTAGCTGGCGGAGGATCAAGTCCTGCAATTACGGAAGGTGCCAGAGATCCTGTTTGTTTTGAACGTTGAACCAGAGCCGCAATTGAGCTATTTCAGCTTGCAAATGTTCTATTTTGGGCACCAAAGCTAATTCTCTTTCCTCAGATTGAGTAAGGGCTATAAGAGGAGTGCCTTCTTCCTCATCAGATCTATATTTTGCTGCTTTCCATTCCAGTTTCTCAGCTTCCTCAGAGCTCAAAGAGTCAGTATTTGCTGGTGGAGCAGAAGGCAAAGTTTTTAATTTCTCTTTTTCTCCATCGCAATGTAAAGCCTCTTCCAATTTGTGCTGTTCATGTCTTACATCTAAACTGTCTTTAATCATTGTCCATAGACCAAGAGCATCCATAGGCATCTTATCTGGTCCATGGATAGTATAATGATCCTGCAACCTCTCTCCCACCTTTAACCAAGTTTCTAAATTTACAGTTCCTGCCTTTGGGAACCAAGGACATACTTCCTCAACAAAATTAAGAAATTCACTAAGTCTTGAGCCGGGCGTGGTGGTGCACGCTTGTAAACCCAGCATTCGGGAGGCTGAAACCGGAGGATCCGGGTTCTCGGCCAGCCTCAGCTACCTAGTGAGGCACTCTGCAACTTAGTGAGACCCTGTTTCAAAATAAAGAATAAAAAATAGGGCTGGAGGTATAGCTCAGAGGTAGAATGTCCCTGAGTTCAATCCCCAGTACCACAAAAAAAAGAAAAAGAAAAAGAAAAAGAAGGAGCTGGGCATGGTGACAAACGCTTGTAATCCCAGTACTTGGGAGGCTAAAACAGGAAGATCCGGGTTCGCGGCCAGCCTCAGCTACCTAGTGAGGTACTCCACAACTTAGTGAGACCCTATTTCAAAATAAAGAATAAAAAATAGGACTAGGGGTGTAGCTCGGAGGTAGAATGCCCCTGGGTTCAACCCCCATTACCGCAAAAAATAAAAACAAAAATAAAAATAAATAAATAAAAAAGAGGGACTCAGGGAGAGGGAAGCCTTGGAGGTAGAATGCCCCTGGGTCTAATCATCAATACAAAAAAAAGAAAGAAAGAAATTGGGGTAATCTTGTGAGTACATACATCCCCACATCCCCCACAATACACAGCCCAACATCTCATCCTTTTAAAGCTGGAATGGGCTGGGGTCTAGCTCAGTAATAAAGTGCTTGCCCAGCAAGTGGGAGGCCCTGGGTTCCATCCCCAGCACCTCAAAAATAAAACTGGAAGAATCCTAAGCGGGGGCGGGGAAGGGCGGGGGCCTAAAATCCCAGTGGTTCCCAAGGCTGAAGCCTTAAGAGAATCACAGATTCAAGATCAGCCTGGAAGCCGGGCGTGGTGGCGCACGCTTGTAATCCCAGCATTCGGGAGGCTGAGACCGGAGGATCCGGGTTCGCGGCCAGCCTCAGCTACCTAGTGAGGCACTCTGTAACTTAGTGAGACTCGGTTTCAAAATAAAGAATAAAAAATAGGTCTGGGGGTATAGCTCGGAGGTAGAATGCCCCTGAGTTCAATCCCTAGTACCAAAAAAAAAAAAAAAAAAAAAAAAAAAGATCAGCCTGGATAATTTAGTTTCTAATCCCAGTACTGGGTAGACTGAAACAGGAGGATCACAGTTTCAAGGCCAACCTCAGAAACTTAGGGAGGCCATCCCCAGCTTAGAAAGACCCTGTTTCAAAATAAAAAATAAAAAGGGCTAGGGGTATAGCTCAGAGGTAGAATGCCCCTGGGTTCTTCATACCAAAAACAAACAACAACAACAAAAACCCCGGTTGGAGAGACCCTCAAGTGAGGTAAGATAAAGCAGGTTACTGGGGTGGTGACTGTGTCTGGGGGAACATGTAGATGGCAGGAAACCCTAGGGAAATGGACATTTTTGTTGTTGTTATACTGGGAATTGAACCCATTCTCACTACTTGCTGAGGCTGTCCTTGAACTTTCCATCCTCCTGTCTCAGCCTCCCAAGTACTGAGATTACAGGAGTGTGCAGTGGACGTGGAGATTTTGAGATAAAGGTCCACCAAGAAGTTCCATCTGGGACGCACTGAGTTTTTTGTGCCATCTGGATGGTTAGGTGTTCTCGTCTGTGAACCAGGAGAAAACTCTGGCTAGAAATGGGGACCACAAGCTGGGCGTGGTGGAGCACGCTTATAATCCCAGCATTTGGGAGGCTGAGACAGGAGGATCCCGGTTCTCAGCCAGTCTCAGCTACCCAGTGAGGCCCTCCAAAACTTAGTGAGACCCTATTTAAAAATAAAGAATAAAAAATAGGGCTGGGGGTGTAGCTCGGAGGGAGAATGCCCCTGAGTTCAATCCCCAGCACTGAAAAAAAAAAAGAAAAAAAGAAATGGAGATCACAAAGCCAGGTGTGGTGGGGCACACTTGTAATCCCAGTACTTGGAAGGCTGAGACAGGAGGATCGCAGGTACAAAGCCAGTCTCAGCAATTTAGTGATGCTTTCTGCAACATAATGAGACCCTGTTTCAAAATAAAAAATAAAATAGGTCTGGGGGTGTAACTCAGAGGTAGAATGCTCCAGGGTTCCATCCCCATTACCACAAAAAAAAAAAAATGGGTATCGCAAGCCTGGTGCGGTGGCTCGTGCCTGGAATTCTAGTCCTTGGGAGGCTGAGACAGGAGGATCATAGGTTTAAGCACAACCTTGGCAATTTAGCAAGACCCTATCTCAAAAAAAAAAATTTTTTTTAAAAATCCTAGTCCTTAGGAGGCTGAGACAGGAGGATCATAGGTTTAAGCACAGCCTTGGCAATTTAGCAAGACCCTATCTCAAAATTTAAAAAAAAAATAGGGATGGAGGTGTAGCTCGGAGGTAGAATGCCCCCGTGGGAAGGAAGGAAAGAAGGAAGGGAGGGAGGGAGGGAGGGAAGGAAGGAAGGAAGGAAGGAAGGAAGGAAGGAAGGAAGGAAGGAAGGAACGGAGGGAGGAAGGGACGGAGGAAGGAAGGATTGATTCACCCTTCAGTGCTCCGTGGCTGTCACCAATGGACTGAGCCTTCCCAGGATATCACAGGATCTTCCCTTCCCCTCCCCGACAGAGAAGGGTAAGCTGCTGCCCACCGAAGCCCTGCAGGTGAGCACTGGGATGGGGATCATAGCTGCCACCGTCATTGGATCTCTTGCTGCTGGGTCCCTCCTCGTTGGTAGCATCATGTACCTCCTGGTGACCAGAGGCCGGTGCAGACAGAGCCCCAGGTACAGGGCCCCAGGACGCCTCCCTGTCGCTCAGTCCCCTGGAGGGACCATCCACCTCGCTGGGGGCCTGGGGGGCTTTCCGTCTTCTCTGGGTGTCTCTCCTCCCACCTGAGCATCTCATTATCCTAACATGAGTCTTTCTGTGCGCTCCCAGGATGACCGCCACAGAGAAGCCAGAACTGAGCCACAGTCCAGACGCTGGTAAGCCGGGCCTGGATCTCAGCTCCTGGCCCTCCTCCACGGCCCACCCTTCCCCCACGCAGGGCTTCCCAAGCCCTGGCCACCCAGACCTCTCAGGGCCCAGACTGCCCAGAGAATCTGGGCCCATCAGTGCACCCCAAACCTGCTCTCCCTCCTCTTCTTAGTGGCTGCACCCCCATTCCATCCAGTCTACCCCACAGGCCATGACCAAGGCAGGCTTTTTTATTTATTTATTTATTTATTTATTTATTTATTTATTTATTTATTTAGTGGTACTGAGAATGGAACCCAGGGGAATTCTACCTCTAAGCTACACCCCCAGCCCTATTTTTTATTCTTTCTTTTGAAACAGGGTCTTACTAAGTTTCAAAGGGCCTCACTGAGGCTGACTGTGAACCCAGATCCTCCTGTCTCAGCCTCCCAAGTACTGGGATTATAAGCGTGCGGCACCACGGCTGGCTCAAGACAGGCTTTATTTCCAAGATCTTCACACCCAGCTCCTCTGCTCAAAAGCCTTCCATGGCCCAACATGGTGGCCAGTGCCTGTCAACCCAGGACTTGGGAGGCTGAGACAGGAGGATTACAGGTTGGTAGCCAGCCTCAGCAACTTAGTAAGACCTTGTTTCAAAATAAAGAATAAAAAATTGGGCCAGAGGTGGAGCTCGGAAGTAGAATGCCCCTGGGTTCAATCCCCAGAACTGCAAGAAAAAAATAAAAAAAAAAAGCCCTCCATGACTCCCTTGGGACAAAGCTCAGGCTCCTTGCGGTGGCTCTTGAGGCCCCTCGCTAACCAGTGTTCACTGTCTCTCCTGGCTTTGTCTCACACATGTAACATTCTCTTCCTTAAAAAAAAAAAAAAAAAAAAAAAAAAAAAAAGTAGATGATCCAGACAGACCAGACAGTTTCTCAGAGGCGGCCAGCTACCTCCTGGGCAGCCCCTGCAGGGCAGCACTTGTGGGTACACAGCTCTCTCTTCTCTTTAGTGTCTCAGAAATCCCTCCTCCAGGAAGCGCTCCCCTCCCCACCCCTGGGCCCCAGCCCTCCACGGTCTGAGGATGAGTCTGTCTCCCCCAGTGAGCTGTGAGCCCCAGGAGGTGGAGCCTGGACTGTCCTCGTCACTACTGTGTCCCCAGCATGTGGTTGGGCAAGAGGAGGGCTGGGCACAGATGTTGAACAAATGAATGAATGAATGAATGAATGAATGAATGAATGAATGAATGACTATCCACAGCAGGCAGAGTGGGCCCACGCCACCATCTGTCAGCTGGGTTCTTCCCATGTCCTCTGCTTCAGGTGACAACAATATCTATGAAGTGATGCCATCTCCTGTCCTCCTGGTGTCCCCACTCAATGACATGGGGCCCACGAACCCAGCAAAGGTGAGTCCCATCCCCACCCTCTCCCCTAAAGCCAACTTTTTTTTTTTCTGATGATTGAACCCAGGGACACTCTACCACTGAGCTACACCCCCAGCCTGCCACAGCTATTGTTTATTTGGAGGCAGGGTCTCACTAAGTTGTCCAGGCTGGCCTTGAACGTGGGATCCTCCTGCCTCAGCCTCCCAAGAACTGGGATTCCAAGAGTGCTCCACTGAACCTAGACCTAAGGCCAACTTCTAACAGGGCACCTCTCCTCTAAGTTAGCCAAGGTGCCCAGGAAGCCTTGACACACACTTTATGCACTATGTCTCTCGTGCGTGCTCTTGCTCTACACTGCTCCCTATTTATAAAATCATAAAAAGTTGAGCATGGTGGTACACACCTGTAATCTCAGCTATTTGGGAGGGTGAGGCGAGAGGACTGAAGTTCGAAGCCAGTCTAAGCAACTTAGCAAGACCCTTTCTCAAAATAAAAAAATAAGAAGGGCTGGGGATGTCGCTCAGGTTGAACACCTCTGCATTCATAAGGGAAAGGGCCTGGAAGGAAACTGCTCAACAGAAACCACATTTGCTCTGGGATGGGGGCTGGTGGGCAGGTTTTATTTTCTCTTGTATGTCTGTATTTTCTACACTGAGCAGATTTTTTAACAGGGGAGTAGAGCAAGTTATTTAAGTCAGGAATGGCGGCACACACCTAGGGAGGCCAAGACAGGAAGATCTCAGGTTAGAGGCTAGCCTCAGGAACTTAGTGAGACCCTGTTTCAAAATAAAATAGGGCTGGGGGCATAGCTCAGAAGAAGAATGGCTCACTGGGCGTGGTGGCACACACTTGTAAGCCTGAGAGGCTGAGACAGAAGGATCGCAGATTCAAAGACAACCTCAACAAGTACTGAGACTCTCATCAACCTGTGAGACCCTGCTTGAAAATAAAATAAGACTGGAGGTGTACCTCAGAGGTAGAATGTCCCTGGGTTCAATCCCCAGCACCATAAGGAAAAAAAAAAAAAAAAGTAGAATGTCTCTTGGTTCAATCCAAAAAAGAAGGAAGGAGGAGAAAGAGGAAGAGGAGGAGGAGGAGGAAGTTATTTAAATTAAATAGAGCCGGGCGTGGTGGCACATGTTTGTAATCCCAGCATTCAGGAGGCTGAGACCAGAGGATCCGGGTTATTGGCCAGCCTCAGCTACCTAGTGAGGCACTCCGCAACTTAGTGAGACTCGGTTTCAAAATAAAGAATAAAAAATAGGGCTGGGGGTATAGCTCGGAGGTAGAACGCCCCTGAGTTCAATCCCTGGTACCAAAAATAATTAATTAATTAATTAGAAAAAATGTAAGAAGGGAAGGCTAAGAGCGCAGGAGCCAGGCCTGAGGTGGGGCTGAGCGTTCGCAGGTGGCGACCGCCCCACTGAACAGGACTCCCTGTGCCGTGGAGCATCCTCAGAGGACACTGGGGTGCAGGGAGGTGACCCATCCCCCAGGGCCTCACAGTCACAGGGGCAGCAGGGACTTCCGAAGAGACCCGTGGGACACCAAGGGTCAGAGATCACAACTCACCTGGGCTTTTCTCTTGCAGCCCCCAACCCTTCCCCCACCCCTGCAGCTGGAGCCGGAGACCCACCACTACCAGGTGTGCAGGTGGGAGGGGTGGGGGGAGCCATGGGCCACCAGGAGTGGGAGCTGTCTTCACCTCTCCCCACTGCCCTCCCAGCCTCAAGGGCTCTAGCTCCTGGGAAGCCCTCCCCAAAACACCCTGGACAAGCCCCTTCCCATCCTGGGCCTGCAGTTTCCTTGTTTGCAGAAAGTCTCCAAAGCCTTGAATTTGCAGGAAAGAAACAGTCGAACCCCATCGCAGGGCCTCATTCTTGGGCCTGGGTCTCAGTTCCTCTTGTTCCTCTGCCTCTCTCTCAGTCTTTCTCATTATCTCTGTCTCTCATTTTCTCTCTCCTTCTCTCTCTCTGTCCTGCCTCCTCATCTCTGATACTGTTTACCTCCTTCTCCTGCTCCTTCTATCCCTCCTGTTGCTCTGTGTGTGTGTGTGTGTGTGTGTGTGTGTGTGTGTGTGTGTGTGTGTGTGTGTCTGGGGATTGAACTCAGAATTCTACCTCCAAGCTACACCCTCAGCCCTTTTATGTTTTATTTTGAAACAAGGCCTCACTAAGTTGCTAAGGCTGGTCTTGAACCTGCGATCCTCCTGTGGCAGCCTCCCAAGGACTGGGATGACAGGAGTGTGCTGCCTGCCCAGCTCCCTGTCACCCTTTCCACCTTGGCCTTCCCTCCCCCACGTCTCCCCCACCCCCAGCTCTCCCTGGGGGTCATAAGCGCCCTTCCTTCCCAGGACCTGCTACATCCCGACTCTGCCCCATACTGCCAGCTGGTGCCAACGTCCTGAAGGTCCCCGGGGCCAGCCCTCAGCCATCCTCCAGGTCCTCACACCTACAGAGAACACAGCTGAGACCCCGCCGGACACAGGCGGCCACCAGGAACCGGTGAGGGGGCCTCGGCCCTGCATCAGGCGGCAGCCCGGAGGACCAGGGTCTGGCAGGCCTGGCTCCTGGCGCGCCTGTGGAGTGTCCAGCTGCCTTCAGTGCGTTCTGCAAGCATCCTGACTGGCCTCGGTCCTCCCTGACAAAGACCCCCATCTGGGTATTTGGGGGACAGAGGGGCTCTCGGGCTGCCTCACAGTCCCCTCCAACCATCGGTGCCCCACCCCACTCCACCAGTCGCCCCTGGATCCCCCAGCAGGCAGATCCTGGCAGGGGAGGCACGTAGACCCAGACGACAGGTCGCCCTGGCCACCGACCCCTGGCCTGCAGCCAGCCTCCCGGAACTGCTACCGACTCCTGGCAAAATCCTCACGCAGCCACTTCTGGCTCTGCCCTCACCCTCGCCCTGGTCCCAAATGTGGCCTCGGCCTGTCACCCTTTAATTTATTTATCCCCTCAGCAATAAATGAGCCGTCGCTGTGTGCCAGGCACGGTCTGACTCTTGCAGCTTTGGTAGGGAAGGAGCCAGACAAAAACTCCTACACTCCTAGGGGGATACACCGGGGAACAGAGTCAGGAAACAAAATAAATAGTTAATATCTCCCCTGGTGTCTGGGAAGACAGGGGAGGAGGATCGAGTGTGTTGGGGATTTGAGATTTTAACTAGAGAGAACAGAGAAGGCCTCCTGAGAAGGTGACAAATAAGTGGAGGGGAGGAGCCATGTAGGGTTTTAGAGGGGCAGCATTCTAAGCAGAGGGATAAAAAGCTCAAAGGCGCCGGGCGTGGTGGCACACGCTTGTAATCCCAGCATTCGGGAGGCTGAGACCGGAGGATCCGGGTTCGAGGCCAGCCTCAGCTACCTAGTGAGGCACTCCGCAACTTAGTGAGACTCGGTTTCAAAATAAAGAATAAAAAATAGGGCTGGGGGTATAGCTCGGAGGTAGAATGCCCCTGAGTTCAATCCCCAGAAAAAAAAAAAAAAAGAAGCTTAAAGGCCCTGAGGTAGGAGGCTGCCTGGCATGCTCAAAGAGCAGCAAGGAGGCCAGTGTGGTGGAGACAGAGAGGAGACACAGAAAAGGGAGAGAGGGAGGAAGGGAGGAAGACAGAGAAAGGGGCAGATCATGCAGGCCAGTCAGACCTGGCCACGGCTGGCTTTCGCCCTGGGGATGGAGGGGTGGCAGAGACTACACAGACTCCTCACCAATGGCCCCCGAAGCTGCTGCATCCTCAGTGCCTGTGGATGTTGCCTTATATGGCAACGACCACGCAGGCGTGATTAGATTCAGGACAGAGAAATGGGGACAGTATCCCGGATCACCAGGGTGGGCACCTGAGTGTGATCACAAGGGTCCTTCTGAGAGGGACATGGGGGGGAGGGGGAGAGTCAGGTGTGACGATGACAGATGGAAACAGACTGACCTGGTGTTCTGGGAGGAGGGGGGCACGAGTCCAGGCAGGGCCTCAGGTCAGTGATTCTATGTGAGACAATTCCACTGGGCACGCCTACAATACCAGCCCCTGGGAGGCTGAGGCAGGAGGATCACAAGTTCAAGGACAGCCTCGGCAACTTAGAGACCCTGTTTCAAAATAAAAAATAAAAAGGATTGGGGAAGTAGCCCCTGGGTTCAGTCCCCAGTACAAAAAGGAGGAAGCCGAGTGTGGTGGCGCACGCTTGTAATCCCAGCATTCGGGAGGCTGAGACCAGAGGATCCGGGTTATTGGCCAGCCTCAGCTACCTAGTGAGGCACTCCGCAACTTAGTGAGACTTGGTTTCAAAATAAAGAATAAAAAATAGGGCTGGGGGTATAGCTCGGAGGTAGAATGCCCCTGAGTTCAATCCCCAGTACCGCAAAAAAAAAAAAAAAAAAAGAGGAAAG
>PVLC010048309.1:0-10672 GCA_004027655.1 Graphiurus murinus
CATGTTTCCGATCAAGAGCAAGCGCCAAGAGAGGGAACACGTGGAAATCCAGGGGGTATATGAGAGGGCGGGGTCCTCATTTCCAGCCCCTCTCTCTCAGGTTCCAAGTAATCGATAGGTTGAGCTCCAGGTGAGAGCTGGCTCCTCCTCTTTCCAGGTGTGTGCTGCTTAGGTGGGCTGGGCTCTTCCGGAATTTGGTGGTACGTCTCTCTTGGGCCGAAACAAAGAAAACTTCCCAGGGGTAGAGTTTTGGATTAACACTCTCCAGATTTTTAAAAGCCTAAAAACTATATTTTTATGAATTTTCCCGATACCTCCTTCTACCTAACATTTTACTTCCTAAGCTACCTCATCACTGGGACCCAACTCAGGAGTTCAGTCCCGAGCAAGGAATTCAGGCAAATTTTATAGTCAAAAAATGCATAGTCACACAAGCGCGGGCATATTCAAGGGCGGGAAGTATGCACATACATGAGTGGATTATTTAAACTTTTAAACACCGCAAACCTATAGAATTGGAACATTCATCAAAAAGCGGGAAGCATGTCTTATCTATAATATGTCCTGCCTTTTCCCCCTGCCCGGGGTCAAGCTGTTAATCAGGTTATCTGGGCCATCTGGTCTTTACTTGGCCCTTTCGGCCTCCCCATGGATACTCAGGGCTTATTCCAGTCTCACGGGCCTGCTCTCTCCCGGGGGCGTTTGCTGGGGTTATCAGTATTGCGGGGTTCCCAGAGTGGGTGGGGGTCCCCACTCAGGCTTTTCCCCAGAGGGTGAGGCTGGCAAGCTTCAACTTATCAGACCCTGCAGGGTACCAGTGTGAGGCCTACAGCAACTTACTTGGAAACTTATTTCACTAAAAGGCAAAACTCAAACTACTGTCATTTCTGGCTAACTAAAATTATTCTGTCAATTTCAGGCCTAAACATCATTATGAATTATGGGAATTGAGAATGGAAAAGCAGAAAAGCAGATGTATACACCGTGCTTTGATGAGATCATTTTTTACATTCCAGCTCTGAGACGGTAGAAGGTATCACCATCAGTATGAGTTAGGCCAAGACAATTCTGTTGCTACAGAGCTACCTACCTTACCCTTGGGATAGGGCGTTTCCCCAGAGTTTAGGTAATTTGAAGCCCTAAACCCCAGATCTTTCAAAACTGTACTTATGTCTGGCATTGTGGTCCATGCTTATGATCCTAGTGACTTGGAAGGCTGAGGCTGAGTACAGATTTGAGGCAAGCCTCAGTCATTTAGCAAGACCCTGTCTCAAGTAAAAAATGAAACTGAGTGTGGTGGCACATGTTTGTAATTTCAGTACTTGAGAGGATGAGACAGGAGGATCACAGTTTCACTGCCAATCTCAGCAACTTAAAGAGACCTTGTTTCAAAATAAAAATAATAAAATAGGGTTGGGGGTGTAGCTTGGAGGTTGACTGCCCCTGGGTTGAATTCCTTAGTACCACAAAAAAATAAAGTAAAATAAAAATAAAAAGGAAAAAAGAAAAAGAAAAGATGCCCCTCCCTGGGTTGAATCCTCAGTACAAAAAAGAAAAGAAAAACTGCACTCATACCTCCCCTCTCCCCCCTTTTCTGAGAGTTGCTGGCAAGAAAAGGCAAACAAGGTCAGAGTCTCACCAGTTACAGAGAAAAAATGATGCCAAGTTGTGAGCTTTGGGCTAAGGCTACATTAAACCATTTCAAGTTGGGCATAGTGGCTCACACCTATAATCCTAGTACTTGAGAAGCTAAAACAAAAGGATTGCAGATTGGAGACCAGTCTCAGCAATTTAGCAAGACTCAGCAACCCAATGATACCCTGCTTCAAGATAAAAAGTAAAACAGGCTGCAGTGTATCTCAGAGGTTGAAAACCCCTGGGCTCAATCCCCATACCACACACATGCATGCACCCACATACTTCTCCCCTGTCTTGGGAGAACCTGTTCAGAGATTGTAAAGGAGCTGGTGGGCACCAGGTCATCACAGAGGTGAGACAGGAGGGATACAGAGGTGAAGTAATGTGAGGCCTCACGTGGAGACTGTCGATAGGCTAGAGGCAATGGGTTTTTTAATGCACTCAGGTTCTCTGAAAGAGTGGTCCACTTCTGTGCTTAATGGCTTCACTTTAGCAAGTCTCATTTCTATTTGGTAGGCCAGAAAGGTAACGGAGCCCCATTTCCCAAGTATTTCCTAGGTCCACAGAGTAGAAAAGCGCTAATATTCTAAATGGAGTTCCATTAAGACTTCAGGAATTCGAGAAAAAAGGGCACTTTGCTTTCGTCTTTACAATCAGGTTGCTCCTTATATAGATGCAAATTGGAGTGTTGACAGCAATAATGTGACACCTGTTGCAAACCAAGACATGGAGGGAACACGTAATTTCTGACTTCTGCTGAGTTAATTGCTCAGATGTCTTTCCTTGTCAGGAACTCCCTCGCATTAGGAAAACATGTTGTCCATATAGCCATTAAATCTGAATACCAGATCCCAAGTTGGTTAAAAGGAATAAAGCGCTCATTTGTTCTCATGTTTATCAGTAAGCACATCTACGTAGGGGAACCCTACCAAAGATGATTATGTTCTGGCTCCCTGAGAAATTTTAGAGTATATCTTGAATTAGAATGTGCATCCTTAATGTATAAAATATTGTCTTTATGTAAAACCCCCAAAAGGTGACATGAAGATGAACTACTTCTCTTTTTATAAAATATAATACAGATCTAAATTTGGCCTTTTAAATATGACTTCCATTCCATAAGATAGCTAGATATCTATTGGTCATTTTTTTGTTGGAAGACAACCTGTTTTAATTTTTGTGATGTGTTTGTTTTCTTTAACAAAGTAGATAGATGTATGGAGTTATGTTTGGTGACACCATTTATAGTTTTATGCAAAATGTGACTAGCTATTTTAAATATCCTGGCAATAAATAGTTGGGGTAGCACTTAAAACAGTAAAAGATATCCTTTCAGATTTTATATACTGTAATTTAAAATTGAGTTGGTCTATTGCTTTCTTCAATTAATGTGTTCTGAGCAGACTTAGATCATGGAAAGCAACTAAAACATGGTCTTACTCTTTTCAAGAACATTTATTGCAATCATTACCAAGACATATTCTTTATTCATTAACACTCCATACAAATTATAGTATTTCACACTAACTTAAGGAGAGAGAGAGAGAGAGAGAGAGAGAGAGAGAGAGAGAGAGAGAGAGAGATTAATAAAACCTAGAAAGCAGGTTGGGCAGATTTACCACAGAGCTCAGTTGAGTGTGTTGGGGTCTTGGGTTTGGGTCCGTTGTGAATTTGGTCTGGGTCTTCAGGCTTGACCTTAACCAGTGGCTCAACCAGAACCTAAGGTGAGGAATTGCCTAAAGGCCACCAGCAGGGCTGGCTGGATCAGTGTTCAGTCTCATTATCAGTGGTAGGCATGGTAAGGTGGCAAGGTTCCTTGGCAGAAGGGTGGGGTTTTCAGTCTCAGATGCTAACAATTATAGTTCTTAGGTTGCTGAAGACTCCACGTGGTTGTCAAGACATTACAGCTGGGTGTCAGGCATTACATTTATATCAGGCCTGGGTTTTGCACCTTGTGCCTGTGTGTTGCCCCTGATACCCCGAGTGTGTTGTGGCACATCTGTATGTGCTGCGAGAGTTATGCTTGCTTGCGCACTGCATACCGTGTGTGAAACATACCAACGGGTGCTTTGGAAGGTAAGTCCCTCTTTGTAAATGGAAACCCTCTTTTTAAATATGTGTTCCATACAAATAGTGTTTTAAACAAGATTCTAAATAAAATGCATAAAGGCTTTACAATTTTTTCTATCATTTTCACACATTTCCTTTCTGCAAGAAAATTTTATAAAACAGGTTATCTAGTGATTAACAGAATGTCATGTTTTTCCTTTGTTATAATGCTTGCTGAGTTATCCAGTTAGCTGACTTGTATACTACTTGATTTCCTTGGGGGGTGTTTTATATTGTGTCTGACCAGCTTCACACTCAGAAAAGGCAGAATTCATGATCTAAGATATAAATAAGGAGGAACTGTGAAACAAACATCCTCAGTTGGACATGGCACCGAATTTCACCTTCCTTGTAGCAACTTGATTGTTTTTATAAAGTCTATGTGAGTTTGTGTGCTTGACAGGGATTGATGGTATGTGTGGTACCAACATGAAGTACAGCATTCTTTATACATAGCAGCCAAATTCTATCTTTTAGTTTGTCCTATCCTGTCAACTGAAGAGATGCGATATTCTCTGAAAGAAAATTCACCAGTTTTGTAATTTTTACAAAATTATAAAATATATAATTTAAAAATATAAAATTCAATAAGTCATCTCATGCATTTTTTTTTCAAAAAATGCAGAGCATTCTGCTATCTTTCCTGTGCTCTCTGTGAATCCTTACCATGCCTGTTTATGGAGCTATGAGCCTGAATGTGGCCATTGAATGCATGTGTGCAGTACCCCAGCTGCTGAGCTTTAACCAGATGTAGAGCTGGGTACATGATGCCAGTATCAAATCCTGTCTCCCAATTCAACTGGACCCTTAGTGCTTTCCAACAATCTTTTCTCAGTTTTCTAGGCAACCAACTTATAATTATTGCAGGTGCCTCTTTCTCCTTTTCTGAAACTCTTGATCCCACATCACATTTCCAGCAGCCTGTCTCACAGAAAACACCAGATGGGAACTCCTTCAATGTGTGTCATGACATCTACAAACATACAGGCATCCAGACTCTGCTTCCTCTTGTAATTGTCTCCCTCTTTGAATCAAATTGAATCTTTTCACATGTACACCAAGACCCATCCATTTTATTTGTTTTCAGCCTTTACCTTTCTGACCCTTCCTTTTCTACAGCTAATTGTAACCTTTTCTAGGAGCTGCTTCCCATCAGCATCAAAATAGCAACAGGTTTCTGCTATCTAGTATCCATTTCCAATCCTGTCTCCCATCTGCTTTTCTTTCACTTTGGATCACATTTATTGGGCACTTTTCAAGTGCCAAGATCTTTGCTAACACTTTTAACAGGTGTTATGTCATTTGACTTTTACCGATTGGCATTTTCCCAAACAAGCCAACAGAGATGTAGAAGAACAAAATGACTACAGTCGTGAATGGTGGGATAGGATTTCAAATCTGGTCCCACCCAACTTTTTAAATCACAATGGTATTTCCACATATTGCACTATTGTGCTTTTGTCTGATTTTTGATTCTTGAAAGAATTAAGAATTGTTAGTTCTGGTACATCATCAACACTTATACCTGAGTCAGCTACAGGCTGGCATGAATGCCTACCACTTCCATGATTGTGCCTCATCCAGGTCACCAAGCAACATCAAATCCCTAAAGTAAACCAACGCTTCTCAGCCCTTAGCTAACCTGAGCTCCCATCAGTCAGTATGTGACACTGTTGCCTATGGTCTCCTCAGATTGGAAGTCACTGAGTCTGGGAGGCATCCGGGCTCCCAGTTTTGAGTCTCGTACCCAGTTCTTGTGCTGCTTTGGCTCTAGCATGCAGTAGTAACTATGTGTCATGTCGACTCACTTGTATCTTTTGTTAGACTCTGTGAGAACATGTGTTTGTGTATGAAGGGTCCCATAGTATGCACCAAACTAGGCACATAGATGAGCTTCCATAGCTATTTACTATGACTGCATGGATGGTCTTCTCAGGTAAGCATCTTATAAAGAGAATACTTGGGAATTCTAATATATGGTTGAATTATCTGATTATTTATAAAAATTTAGCTAATTAATTTATAGGTATTTGGTACATGTTAATATTAAATAGTAGCTATTCTAGTTTCTCTATCATTCTGACTGTTCTTATAATTTGCCAACTGCACAAACTACCTTCTATCCTTCCATCTTTCCTTCCTCCTTTTCATTCTTTCCTTTAGCACTTTCTCCTATTTCTTTTCCCTTATTCTTTAAAATGTTGAAGACTTTGGGTGTGCTTTAAAAAAAATTGTGGAGGATTGAATCCCATCCTTAGTGATTCTGATTTAATTGAACTTGGCATCAAACATTTGAAAAGCTCCCCTGTGATTCTAATATGCAGCAAAATTGAGAATCAGTGGGTTAGATCATCTCTAATATACCTTTCAAATCCAAAAATTCTAGGTTTTGTTATTTTAAGGGACTCTCTAGAGTATTTTAAAATACAAAATATGTCAAAAGATGTTCTTTTAAAATGTTAGAGCCCAAAATATTTTTGTCTTTTTATCCAGTCAGCCTGATTGAAGTTTCATGTTATCAGATATAATATTCAAATAGTCAACACTCAACAATTGTTTTTCTCAGGCAAGTATGCCATTAGCATTTGAAAATTTATCTACAAAGAAAAGCATCTTTAAAAATAGTGAGACAAACCACTGGATATCAGCTGAGCAATGACCTGTTTGAAATTAGCATTTAGTGTGAGTGCATCTAAATCTAAGAGGTTTCTTTGTTCTTGTACTTAATTTAAGCCTTCCATGGCTGAGCACAGACTCTGTGGAGATTGAGGTTCAGAGTTAAATGGTCCATCATTACAAGGATGTCAAATGATTTACCAGCAAAATGGCAGATTCTACTAATGTGGTGTGTGTGTGTGTGTTGGACCCAGGAGTATTTTATCTCTGAACTACACTCCCAGCCCTTTGTATTTATTTATTTTTATTTTGAAACCGGGTTTGACTAAGTTACTGAGGGCCTTTCTAAGTTATCGGGTCTGGCCTTGAACATGCATCCTCCTGTCTCAGCTTCCCAAGTACTGGGATTATAGGCATGTGCCACTGCACCTGACTAGATGTACTTATTCTTATCGACATTTTTATCTTATTTTCTTTTCTACTCTTCCTTAATTGCAAGATGGTATGCTATGTTAGGTGGGATTTCTTTTTAGAGCACATATAAAGCTAAGAATTAGATCATACCTTTTAAACTATTTTTTGCAATATATATTGGCCAAAGCCATAAGCCTTAGTTTGTAAGAGAATGCTTTAAAATAAAAATATATGCATCAAACTCATTAGAATGTATGACAAAAGAAATTTCAATATTCAACACAAATGTTCTCTCAAGAGGCAACCACGTAAATTGAGATGCCTGTTGTTGATTCAAAAAATGACATTTATTTTGTTCCACAGTTTCATAGACAGTAAGTCATAAGGGTGCTAACATTTTCTGTGAGTTTTGCCAGTTTGAGTATGCAAATTCTCATGAACTTTATCTCATTTTAACTAGAGTTATTGCTCACTTGTGTACTGGAGTTGGCTCATTTTACCAAGTACTCTATTTATGGTTGCTTCGAAATTCTGACTTGTACAACTGAAGGCAAAGCTTTTATTTTCTTTCAGTTCTTTAATGAAATGACATTATAGCTGCCAAGTTCAATGGGAGAGCAATAAATTGAAGATGAGCTGTAATGCGCAGAACTGTATTGTCATGGTGGCCAGGCATGAACTTAAGCAATCTCTGTGCTCTACTTCCCCATATTTAAAAATGTGTTGCAATATCCTTCACATCTAGTTTGTAGAGATATTGAGGAATTAAATGACATATTGGTTCAGTGAAGTAAAACGCTTGAATGATATGTTACTTTTCTTATTTTAATTTATATGTGCATACAAATTTGTTTGCAGAAATAAGGAGAGGTCAGAGGTGACGGTGCAGACACATTCAGAAAGCTGCTAGCTCTGCTAATGGGGAAGCACGCATTCATCTGAATAAGTTATTAGGTTATTTATACTTCTCTGTAAAGAAATGACTACATTAGCATTACTGTTATAAATACATGAATGTGTAAGAAAGATGTAAACATATTTACATATTTATATTTTATATGTAAATAAAAGACCATATTTTCATTGATCTTGAATACATATAAAGAATAAGCTTAGCCAAAATGCCCTTGATTCTCATGAATAGAGGACCAAATGTGGGGACCAAATGTGGGACATTACAATACACATCAATTTCTATTAAAATTATGCTGCTAACAATAATCATTAATGGCATTTTGTTACTGTGTACCAGATACATTGGCCTCTTTTCTATTCCTTGACTTCATCACTCGTGTGCATATCACTAGGGCTGAATATTTACTGTTCCCTCTGCCTAGAATGCTCTTCCTTAGTTTTTAACATCACTGGCTCGTGCACATCCTTCACTTTTTCAGCCCAAATGGAGGCTTTATTTGACTACCTCAATTAACCAGTTCTGTTTATTGTCTTTCTTATCAGCCTAATATCCTTTTTGACTTTTATTGCAGTGGACAACGCCTTGCTTATTTATTCATTTTTCATTATTCATTTCTTCCACTATAATATAAACTCTTAACAGTTCACAAACTTTATGAGTTTCATCTGGGCTTACTCTTGGTGTCTAATGTTGGTTCCTGGCATCTGAGGATATGATAAATGAGACAGTGATTCTGATAGGTGAACGGGAGACAGACACTAACATATCAAAAAATGGAACACATAAACCATCTGAGAGCTTAAATGTCAATGAAATAAATTAACTGCCTTATCTGTCTGATTCCCAAAGTGCAACTATTGTAGAATTTTCATCTTTATAGGAATTAGAAGTTGCATATTTGTATATACTGAGCTCATATATACTCATTGAAGAGGCACAACTACAATAATAAAGGTACAAATATTTGATTTCCTGTTTGTTTTGCATGATCTTCTGCAGTGATATATACTATTTTATGGGTGCTTGAACTATGTCATCTAGATTAAAAGATCATGCATGACAAGCTGATAATACAATGAAATAAGATAGTTTCTGAATCACCTTGTCCATGAGGTGACTGGCAACAGGTAGTGGGTTGGTAAGAAGAATGAGCCCAACACTGAGTACATGCAGATCATTCCACTCTGGTCAGAGCCCTGGAGAGTGGATAGAAAAAAGCAGGCAAACAGTAACTTAAATTTAGCTCACAATAATTTCTTGCCCCTGGGAAAAATAATTGTTTCATTCTATTGCCAAAAGGGAAACCAGCATCAGCTTAATTTGCCCGAGTCTGCCATAAACTGCAGATGGAACCATAAAACATAGTTAGAATAAAATTAAACACATCTGTCCTAATCTAAAGCAGGTGAGGCCAGCCAGACACAAAACATCAAGGTATATACTACACACAGATTACAATGTGCAGAAGCATATTATAGGAGACTGGGGACAGTGGGATAAAGAACTAGGAAATCTTGGATTGTCTTATTTTGCTTTATTGAACCTGCCTTCTTGTACTGGATGCCATTATAGTTTTAAAATTCTACCAACTTACTCAACTAGGAAACAAGCCAAGAGACAAAAATCATTGATTTTAAGTCCAGGAGCTTATTGCATTTTAATCAGGATTTCTTTCCTGACCCGATAGGTTCTTAGATTAATTTAAATGACAAGGAATCAGAAGTCTCTACAATGTATTTTAATTGGACATGAAATTCTAGCCAGAGTATTGGTCCACATCTCTACCACCCACTGGGGTAATGGCTCTGTGCAGAAAATATAGGCTAAGATATGATAGTTTGATTTTTAGAAACCATATGACTTATGTAAACCAGGATGGTTCTAAGAGTGAAAGAGAATTCTGGTACCCACGTAGGTGCATCGTTTCAATTTCTCTTTAAGAAAGGACATGCTCTGCAGCTACCAGTAATTCAAGTAGCAGACAGCCTCCTTCTGTAAAATATTCAGAATTCCACTTGAACTGTAGAGTCTCTCTCTCCCTGGACTGCTTCCAGCCAGTTATTGTGATGGTGAGGGCACTCATGTCTGACCATTCCTCTCCTAGAGGGAGTCCTCTAAAGGGTAATCTTTGCTCTGGAGTTTCCTGCTGTACTAGATAAGACTGTCAAATCTGTATGGTGGACCAACTCTCTTCTTGCTCAATCCTGTTTTTACTGCCCCTTCCCTGTTTCCCTTTATTTTTTCTTATAGGTAGGAAACCTATATCACAAGATGAAAGCTTCCCCAGCCTATATTTTCCCTGCTTTCTTACCATTTTATCATTCATTAATTAATTCTTATATACTTATTATACTCTTTTCTTCATCATAGCATCTACTTTCTGGAGAACCCATTGGCACAGGGATGCCATTAATTACTACCTGTGGGAAAACAGGTTCAAAGTAAAACTTATAGTAACCCCAGGTATATTTAGTGAGCTTATGTTGCCTAGCCTCTATTTTGTCCAAAGCCAAAATTTTATTTTATGCAGCCATTAGCTCCCTGACACATGTGTGGTCTACATTAATCCTAGGTCGACTAACATACTAGACCTCACTTGTACAAACCGAGTGTTTATATTGAAGAAAAAAGGGCCCAGCACCAATTTCCTTTTGTCTGTTTTATTTCCTCTGAAGAATATTATTTCTTTTCCTAACATATGTTGGTGTGCCTCAGCATCCCATCTTTGCTGCCACTCTCTCCCCTCCCTTGCTCTTTCTCTAAAGACTCTCATTGACATTTTGCATCAGCATTCACACTTAATGATTCACGCTGAAGCAAAACCACTCCAATTCCATATATGCATATTCAATTGCTTTACTAGACAATTTTAATTTGGATGTCCTTTAGGCTTCTCAAACACAGTACTCCTTTAAAACTGCACCTATTATATTCACTTATAAAGATTGTTACATGCAGGTGAGAACTGTAGAAATCAAC